>JAPYYQ010002388.1:0-32134 GCA_030522585.1 Anagyrus pseudococci
CCCGAACGGAAAAGAAATAGGGCTGTAATGGGGCCCCTGGCTTAGTGAGCAGGGCCCATGGGTGGGCCCCATTACAGCCCTATTTCTTTTCTGTTCGGGGAGCTGAGCCGCAGTGCTGGCACAACGAAGACGCAAACAATCACCACTTCACGCGTGAAACTTCGAAAAATTCATGTGCATCCATGCAGTTTTCGCACCTGCATCCTCCAGTCTCCAAAAGCGTATCTCTCAAAGGAAAAACGAAACACAAAAGTAAAGAGAGAGAGGGAGGGAGAAAGAGAAAAAAACAACGGCGAAAAACCGGAGCGAAGGCAGAGAAGAAAAAGAGGAGTAAAAAAAGGGAAGAGAGAAGAAGTGCCAGCAGCTGATCTAACGGAGCCGCAGCGAATAATCGCGATTGAGAAAGCCGAGTCAACAACAAGCCCACTGCTCTCGCAGCGTAATACGATAAATGAGCGTCAACTACTGAGCCAGCGTCAGGCGCCTCGATGACTCAGTGCAGCTGCTCCGGGTGGTAGCGAGTGTCGAGACAACTCCGAGAGGATGGATCGGCGCGCGGCTCTCGTTCTCGCCCTGACCTTGGTAGCCTGCAGCGCCGATGATCTGCCCCTCAGGCCCTTCGTCATCCCCGCGGAATACTCCCATCCCTACAACTCATCCGTCAACTCGACCGTCGAGTACGTCTTTCTCTACAGCGAGAGCAAAGTGAGTACATCCTTTGTTTTTCTTATACAGTCAAGTGTCTGTCGAGCGATCGAGTAATTCACTGTCCTTACAGCTTGTTGGCGATGGTGCTAGGATCATCGTTGAGAGTCCCGATGCTCCGTCCAATTATCCGCTTATCGTCATCGTCAGGCAGAAGAAGGGCATACTCTCCTGGCAAATACCACTGCTCATTGAGAATAAACACCTGGACGATCCCATTCCATATAACATAACAAGCAGGACTCTATGCCCATCCAAATATTACAAGTCTATTGTTCTCAAAAATATTGATCAGTATGTTACTATTACCTTGTCAACGGCTAATCCAAATAATATTACTTTTAATCTGGTGTTGAATCCTGTAAAAAATTTTTATATAAAGTAAGTCTTATGCGCTTGTTCTGTTTCAAGTATAAAATGATTATGATACTTTTGGAGTAATTGTGAAAATTAACTCTTTTCAGGTCTGGAACACCTCAGGTTTTTAATATTACTCCATCTGCGCCAGTTTATTTTGGATATAAATTTGATGGCTTAGTAGATAGCTCTCCTTCTGTGTTAATTAGTGTTAAGTCTGATTCTGAAGTGTGCATGACGTTTTCTATTCAGAATACAACGGTAAAAAATTCATTTTTATTCTTATGCTTATGAAATATTATAGGATCCATACTAAAATTATTTAATTTTGCAGTGCCCTGTGTTTGATTTGGAAAGAAATATACAATATGCTGGCTACTGGCAAACTGTTAGTTTGCAAGGTGGTATCACAGTGCCAGTAAGCATCTTTTTTATTGATTTAGATCTATGATATTACTTGTTACTAATATATTGAAAATATTATTTATTACAGAAAGACATTTATCCAAATGGATTTTTTATAGTACTAGTAGTTAATGCTGATGATGTTGATTGTTCGGGAATATCAAGTACTATAATAAAAGATAGATTAAAATTTGTTGAATTGTTAGTTGAAAATAGTGTAACAAAACATGATTATATTATTGCATCATTTTCTGCTGTATCAATTTTGATGGCCTTCTGTGTAATTTACATTAGTGGTGCTATTTTTTGTAAATTTCATCAGTCTCGTCTGTTAAGAGATCAATCTATTCAAGATGAGCTTGATCGCAATCAACAAAGTATCAGTTCTCCAAATGCTCAAACATCCGGTTTTCAAGAGGTAAAGTACTAATCATATTTACAAATTATTTAAAAAATTCTTTATCTACATTATGACCATTTGATATTTAGATTGGAGAAAGTGCTGACATTGCTATTGATGATGACTCATCACTTGATGAAGATGACATTGATCTCATGGAGGATGCAATGTTTGATAAAGAAGTAGTGCGCACGAAGCTAGTACTGTCAGTCTGCGACCTTGCTCGCAAAGAACCAAAGATACTCCGAAAAAAGTCTCGTCTTTACGTTTATTATCTTATAACAATAGCTATTTTTTACACGGCGCCGGTAGTGCAGTTAGTTGTTACCAACCAAAATGTGCTTCACGTCACGGGAAATCAGGACCTCTGTTATTATAATTTTCTTTGTTCACATCCTCTTTACTTTCTTTCGGATTTTAACCACGTGTTCACTAATCTGGGCTACATCATTCTTGGCTTATTATTCATCTTCATTGTTTACATGAGAGAAAAATATGATGATAGTTTATATCACAATGATAGAGGATATGGAATTCCGCAGCACTATGGGCTATTTTATTCTATGGGCTTTGCATTAATGATGGAGGGTGTATTATCTGCTAGCTATCATTTATGTCCAAATCACAGTAACTTTCAATTTGGTAAGACTTTTTATATATACAGAAATTTAACAATAATTAAAAGAAAACACTCAATATCATTTCCGTTTTTATGTTTAGATACGAGCTTTATGTACATAATAGCGGTGCTTTGTATGGTTAAAATTTATCAAAATCGACATCCAGACATAAACGCCCAAGCTCCTGTCACATTTAGCGTTTTAGCAATTACCATATTGCTGGGATTAATTGGCGTACTTGATGGCGAACTCTACTTCTGGATATTTTTCACCATTTTGCATTTGTTGACCTGCCTTTCGTTAAGCGCACAAATTTATTACATGGGCAGATGGAAATTTAACGGCGGTGTTTTCCGAAGAATGATGCTGGTAATTTAAATATATTGATTTTGAAAATACTTTAATTATTAAACATAACTAAAAATTCTTTTAATTTTTTTTAAGACAATGAGGCACGATGCTAGAGCTGGTATTAGGTATTTATTTCGTCCATTGTACTGGAGAAGATTGTTGCTGCTAGTTCTTGGTAATCTCTGTAATATTGGCCTATCAGTTTATGGTATAATGAATCACGACCAAGACTTTGCCACTTATTTGTTAAAAGTTCTTATGATGAATCTTCTTCTGTACACATTTTTCTACATCATCATGAAGGTAATAATAATTCATATAAACGTAAATCAAATTTGAAACGAAATGTAATTTTCAAATTTATCCTTACAGCTCTGTCATAGAGAGAAGATTATGCTCCAGCCAGCTATGTATCTACTGCTATCTTTTATCACGTGGGCAGGGGCGCTTTTCTTCTTCCACAGCAAAACGATATCCTGGGCACTTACGCCCGCACAGTCGCGTACCCATAATCGGCCATGCGTTCTTCTGAACTTCTTCGATTACCATGACATATGGCATTTTCTGTCGGCTTTGGCTATGTTCTTTTCGTTCATGGTCCTGCTTACTCTCGACGACGATCTTGGGGACGCACATCGTAGCCTCATAGCCGTCTTTTAAGCGCTTTGAAATAAGAGTGCGCGAACGTTTTGAAATGCAATATTTGAAAGCTCAAGAGTCTGTGTCATGCGATAATCGGTAAAAAGACTGTGATTGACTGTAAAGTTTTTCGTTTGTTAGAATGACAATGTTGTAAGTTTCTAGTAACAGTGTCTTAGTAATGTTTCTTTGACACTACTAGAAGTTATTTATATCTATATATACATATATATTTAATAATAAGAGATTTTTTAGTACGAACTAACGTTTTGCTTTCATTTTTTATTAATTCATTAGTGATGAAATAAGGCATTTATTTCTTGCATTAGATCAATTTAGATAAACTTGTTACTGATGTGGTAACTAATGTAAATACGTTTTTTACATTCGTAAAAAAATATTAATTGAAATAAAAAATACAGTATTATAAAACTCAAAATCTTTTATTATAAAACTGTTAACTGAAAATTGTAAAGTGATAGTTTTAAATAATTTACTAACTTAGAATTAGGATCTTTTTCTATTTACATTCAAAATGATATGCTTCAAAAGATTCAGGTCCTCTCCATGTGGCTGGACAACCATTATATAGATAATTTCCGCACCGATTGCAAGGATCACGTCCTAAACGAATCTGACTATGGAGCCAATGCTGAAAACAGGCACATAAGACTACAATGAAACTTTAAATAGAAAAAAAGTTTATGAAATAATTTAAAATTCTATGTTAATTACAAAAAATGATCTAGTTGATTTTTCTGGAACTCTGTAATCAAAATAGTGCAGCACCATAGCTTGAGCATGATCAGTCAATCTTTGAAATATTTTGTATCTTGAGTCTCTCCACAAATTTAGTTTTTCATTGTAGCCTTTGATAACTACTCTTTCTATCATTACTCCTTGAAAAGTTACAACTGCTCTAAGAACTTGTCCTACGGTTGCAGAAGTAACATGTATTTTAGCTTGTCCAGCAGACGGCTTGCTAATACATACTTTCATATCACTGTACATTCCATTAAGCACTGCTATCATCTCACGAAATTGACTGCAAATATATTATTATAATGAAAATTAACATATTCAATGACACTTACTTTTCTCAAAAAAATCCATAAATTTTTGTTAATTTACTTAGTTGTAAAAGTGTGCCCAAGCTGTACATCAAATCTTTTACTTTTCATACAACTCGTTGATAATGATCTTTGCGAAGGATTTCTTAAAAAAACATGAAGTGCTAATTTAGAGTGGTTTTCAACTCTATTCGCCCACTTGTATGACTTTACTACTGTGCCATACAATTCTTGAAGCTCTTGACTTACTTCATTAGCAAGATAAGCTGGATTCCCTAAACTAATTGGACCAGGTGGAGCATTCAAGGAGTTTATAGATTCTTCCACATCCCTAAAACCAAATAACAACCAAAATTTAAAATAAAAATTTCTAGGTACTCGCAAAAAATTAAAAAAAAAAATACACTATAATTTGAAGAATCACCTAAAGTTTCTGTCGAGACTCGCAAACGACTCCTGCAACTGTTGCAAATACGCGTCTTCCTTGTTTTCCTCTCCGTGCTCCTCGCTGACGCCGTTAGAGAGACAAATGAGAGATTCAGTAACGCTGATTCGCAATAATCTCAACGACGACAAAGCTTGCTCGAGTTTTTCCATTATTTAACTGTTCGTTTTAACTTTGGAGAACACCGTTAATTATACCGATCGAGTTGCTCGGCGATATCGCCGCTGTTTCAGGGCAAAAACGAATACTTCGATCCCTTTGTTTACGTTTTTCAGGTTCTGCAAAGGTTCGAGGCCGAAAAATTGGAATAAATTATCGTTTGTTGATTGTTTCTGTTATGGTTCATTTAAGATAGCTCAATTTGTCAACAATAATAGCCAATGTTTACTAAATAAACGTGTTAAGTAGATGTAATTAAGTTTTGTTAGAGTGCTTTCAGGTGCCGGTGAATCGTGTGCCAGGCGCAGCTTAGCTCTTAATTTACTCTACGTCAGCAGGCTCTCTGTTGAATAAGACTGATTCATTTTGTTTACCAACATAATTTATTCAATTCCATCAAAAAGTCTAAAAAGCTTGATTTTGAGCTATTACCAAATAATCCTGAGACTGTATAACGATCTAGGCGCTAAGCAATTCGGATGGACTTTCTCCTTGCGAGAAATCTATTAAATTTAAATTTCAAAGGTGAATGCTCAAGAGCATCGTTAAAAAATTGAACAATCGATAAAATAAACATCGCAGTACCCATTTTTAATGGTAAAGGCTAAGACGGGAATCCCCTTGATTCGAAATCAGGGTTGATTTGTTATACCTACACGCAGGGAGCATAAGAAATTGCAAGTGTTGGCAGGCAGAGACGCCATGCGGGCTATCACAGTGAAAGAGGCTCAGTAGCGCGTGGGACTGGTGCTTGCGCGCCATTTTTCCCCTCCACTATAGTGGCTCTGCGCCAGCAGCAGCAGCAGCAGCACACACAGCACCAGGGCTCTCTCCCTCTCGTTGAAAAACGACCGAGGCCGCTGGTGTGTTGTGTGCGCGTGTGTTTGGAAAGTCGCAGAGTCAAAGCGCACTTTTCGCGGCCTACGCGATCACCTCCTCGTTCCCCGGAGCTTCATTCCTGTGCCAAGGACGGAAGGCCCAGTGCGAAATCCCTGCGGGGAGAGAGAGAGACGCACGGGAGAGTCTCTCGGGCCGACGGATGCGCTCCTCGGCGCCAGCGCGCCCGGGTCTAGTGCATACGCGTGTGAGCCCGCTGCAACGTGGGACGTGCCCGGGTGTTAGGGCCTCGGCAGCAGGAGCGAGAGAGCCCGGCGGCGGCTCGCCGGGACGCCAGGATGCCCCGAAAGCGCAAGTTGTCGGACTTTGGCGAGCGCTGCCGACTATGCCTGACTCGCGATCCCTGCGTGCTCGAGCTATTCGCCGATGGCCTCGAGTCTAAGCTGCACGACCTCGAGAAGTGCACGGATTTGAAGGTACGACTTGGTTTCTCCTTAGCCCATCGTTTTCGGCCCTGGGAGCAGGCTTTAAACGGCTGCAATCATTAATGAGGATAAGGTTTTTTTAGCGTTTAGAGGTTATGTTTTGAGGGGGAGGTTGTAGGAGTTGCGGGTTTTGGGGCTTTCGCAACCGGTTCTGCTATTCAACTTTTTGCCGACTAGACGAACGCTGTTGTTTTTGGGTTTTTTTGTTTACTACATTGAAGAAACTTGATTGTTTCATACAATTAAGATAATCTTTTGTTTTATTATCGGTTTTAAACAGAAATATTATATAATTGTTTATAATATTATGTTGCTAAACATATGATGTTTACATTTGTATGATGCTTGAGTAATTCTCATGAAAATTATTAGAACTGTTGAACTCGTTAACAATACAATGGCAATCTAAACTATGCAATTCTTAATTTACCCTATGCCATCAATAAAATTTCTGTCATATTTACATGTTCAATATTTAATCATACATTTTTTATTGATTACTTATCTTCAAGTACTGTCAAATAATTTTTTTTATTTAGAGACAATTTTAAAATGCTATTAAGAAAATTATATTGTAGGTTATGTTGTTGATTATATTTACTATAATTTAAAATTAACTTTTCAGATTACAGACAAAGTTAATTATCCAAAAAAGATCTGCTATGCATGTCTTTACAAGTTGGAAATGTGGAGCGACTTCAAATTTCAATTTATAAAAACAAATAACGCACTTGTTAACCGTTTTAAACTATTTGATCAATCGGTAAGTTATTCATTATGAAATAAAATAAAATAAAAATTTTTCATTTATAATACTTTACACAAATTTTTCAATTGTTTAGAGCATCAATCCAACAGTTGTTATTGAAAATAATTTGCTAAATATTACGGTACGATTTTTAAAATTCAAAAATTTTATGTGTCAATAATAAATTAAAATTTTATTTTATTTTTCTAATTCACAGAAACGAGCAAAAGTTGATGAAAATGTAGAGACTCCAATTTCACCTAAAAGTGATATCTCTAAAAATTTAAATTTAACAAGGCCTATTGAACAAGCCGCCTCTAACTTATCTGAAGAAAAGAAAAAGGTGGTTTTTACCAATCAAATTCATTCATCTGATAGTCAAGATCGAGGAGACAAAAAAATAAATCGTAATAAGAAAACAGGCCGTGAAGCTTCGACGAAGCGTTGGGTTGAGCGTAAAAATGCCCTGATTGCTGCTACAGGCGAGTCTTTGTCGGAAAGCGAATCAGATAGTGGTGCAAAAATGTCTCCTGTTCAAAAAGCTCGAGAAGTAATGAAGCAGAAACAGATTCAGCGAGCTCTGCGACATTTGCGAAGTGATTTAACAGACAAGTATTGCATTGACATGTCAGAAGTTTTTGTGCAGTTAGAGAGAACAACAAGATCGCGGCGGGCAAACATTGACGATCATTCTGAAAAAACTGGAAAAACTGTAATAAATCAACGTCCCTCCAAAACAATCAAATTTAATGTAAGAAATTATAATTTTATTTATTGATTAAATATGTTCTTTACTTAAAATATTGTTACTTTTACAGGAGGAAGAAAATGTTGACAATAAGAAAAAATTCCAAAATAACAAGGAAGAAGATAAATCAGAAATGAAAGAGAAAGAGCAAAAGAAAGAAATAGTAACACAAACTGAACATCAAGAAAGTCAAGTAGTTTCTGCAGAAAACATAAGTGAAAATGTTTTTGATAGTGTAAATCAAAACAATAAAAGTAGTGTAAATGAGAGTGAACATAGGGATGATAATTGCAAAAGTGATAACAAAGAAGATGTAGAATTAAAAGAAGTCGAAAATACAACTAAAAGTAAAAACGATAATGTTGTAGATATTAATAGCAAAAATGACATTGAAATCAATAGTGCTAATGAGAATAAATCTGGAAGTGACATTGAAATTGAAAGTGACAGCGGAAAAGAAAATAATGTTAATAATGAAAAAGAAAATGGAATGGAATGTGACAGTATAAATGAAATTCCTAGTAAAGAGGTTTGTGAGAATGAAAAAGAAGATGAAACTGTAACCAAAAATGAAAATAAAGTTGCAAATTGTAATGAAAATCTCGTAGAAAATACAACAGACAAAACTTTAAATAATACATCTCCTGTTGAATTGGAGACATTACCAAACACTAATTCAGGTGACATGGAAATTCTTGAATTACTCAATAATAAACAAATTGAAAATGATCTGTTACAAAAGAAAAAGAGTGATCTTTTTACGCCTCAATTAGTAACATCCGAAGTAACAATAGGTAATGCAACTTACATTGTTACAACAACACTGGATATGCCAAATGCCACAGAACCAAAGAGTGATATTTCTGTTAAGACAAACGGTATGAAAATTGATGCTACTAGTCAAGATGGCAAAAAAATTGATCTTATGAACACTATGCAACTCCATAAAGTACAAGAAAAGGGTCAAAAACGGGCTCGTGGATCGTAAGTTAATTCTTTTATATTAGAAACTGTGAAAATATTTAATTTACCACTTACATTAAAATTTATTTACAACTTTTACAGTGAAGTTCAAAAATGTCTTAAAATTGAAGTTGAGGGCATGGAAGTTGAGGCTCTACAGCGAGTGCAGCTTGATCTTGCACATTTCATAAACGGAGACATTTCTAAACGTCTCCTCGATGAATCTTATGAATTGGAGAAACCCCAAGCTAAGCCAACGAAATTTAAAGACTCATACGAGAACCTTAATTACCAACTGCGCGAAATAATTGAGAAAGTTTTAAAGAATAATTATGTAGTTGATAAGCTGAACAGCTCGGCAATATCAAATCACAAAAAGATATCACCCGAGTTCATAAAAGCTGCAGAAAAGTCGCCCGTATTTCAGCCTACTGTATCAGTTCCTCAGCTTGATTTGAACGATTCAAGTAAAAACATTGATATCAAAAAATTCAAAGAGCTGGAAGAACCAACTAAGCCGCGCAGCATAATTAGCTCAACAAATCGTACTGAAGGTAAACGTAGGCTTGTGTTGCCGAAAAAGTACGATGACTATTCGATCTACCTCCGTCCTGAAGACGATGATGTTCGGCGGAAGATTATAAAATTAAATACAAATACAAAGCCGCAAAGTAAATTAATAACTCAGTTTAGTTTGGACTACAATTCGTCCGGCAGAGCATCAAAGGAATCTTCTGACGTCGATTTTGCCACTGAGGAAGATGTAGACCTCGAGCCGCCTTCCATTGATATAAAGTCAACTAGTGAGAATCCAACGACGACAGCACCAGAATCGACAACGACTGTAGACTCAGTTGATACTACTGAAGTGACAACTAGTACGACGAGTAGTAAGTTGCCAGCGCCTTTGCCATTAAAACCAACAACTTCAATTAGTCAATTAACAACTCCGATGAGTCAAGTTACGGCAAACGTGGCTTCTAAATCGACAAAAACGCCACCGGTAAATCTGATCAACAAGCCCATAACACCGGTTAGCAAGTCGGCAATTATTGTTGACAAGTCGATATTTCAAGCCGACAAACCAGTAGCTCAAGCTACTAAAATAGAAGCAGTTTCAGCAGTAAAACCAGTTGTAGCCAAAACAGTTGTAACTCCAATCGTCAAACCAACGGCAACTCCAACTGTCATACCAGTGGTAACTCCAGCTGTCAAACCTGCGGAAACTCCGACTGTCAGACCATCGGCAACTCCAACTGTTAAACCAGTGGTAACTCCAGCTGTCAAACCTCCGGTAACTCCAGCTGTCAAACCTCCGGTAACTCCAACTGTCAAACCAGTGGCAACTCCAACTGTCAAACCAGCGGTAACGCCAACTGTCAAACCACCGGTAACTCCAACCGTCAAACCAGCGGTAACTCCAGCTGTCAAACCAGCGGTAACTCCAACCGTCAAATCAGCGGCGACTCCATCAGTTAATTCCGAGACGAGTCCGGTAAACAAACAAGATACAGAAGCGGAGGCCACATTAGAACCAACTTCGCCTAGCAAATTGACAACTCCGATTATCAAACCAAAACCAGCTCCGGCTAGCAAACTCGCAACTCCAGCGAGTAAGACTGTAGCAATTCCGCCAACCCCGCCAGTAACGGATCCGCCAAGTAAACCGACAGTAGATTCGCCAACCAAGCCATCGGTTGTAGCGAACAAACCAATAACTCCTCCAGTGAGCAAACCGATAACTGCAGCAAGTAAACAGACAGCTACGCCGGTTAGTAAACCAGAGGAAGCTATTGCGCCCCCGACGCCTACGGTACCATCACCCGCTACTCAGACGCCAAAGGTTCCGATCACGAATAAACCGTCTGATGACAAATTAGAGTCCCCGTCATTGCCGTCTCAGACAAATCAGCAAACGCCTACAAAAGTAAGTATATTTAACCTTTACAATTTACATATTTGAAAAATAAAAACTCATGGAAATACGTTATTTATCACAGAGCAAGCACACTACCGAGGAAACTTCGACGGCGGTAACATCAAAACGCGAACGACACGTGTGCGGCATGTGCGGAGAGGAGCTTTATTCAGTGCAGGAGGCGAACGCTCATATATTGCAACACAGAGCACAGGTGCCGAAGCCGACTACAACAGCTAGTGGCAATGCAACAACTAATTCCGTCAACGCCGCCAATAAAAGCAGCTCGCAAAAACCTAAGCCGAAGCTGATGCGTTGCAAGCGCTGCCAAGCAATTGTCGAGGCAAAGGAGGTCAAGACGCACGTTTGCAACTCGACCAAGTATCAATGCGACTTGTGCGAGTGTACTTTTGGTGCTGAGCATCTGCTAACTGAGCATCTCGAAACGCATGCGAAACAGGCGAAAAATCGGCCTGGCAAAGTCACGGTAACGACTACGTCGTCGACAGCAGCTTCCGCTACAAACTTGGCGAAAACGACTCCAGCAAAAACGACTGCAGCGAAAGCGACTTCAGCGAAAACGAAAGCTCCTTCAGCAAAAGAGAAACCACGTGTGATCATTGTCAAGGAAACTGTTGAGAAGAAGGTAAATACAGAGGTTTTTATTTGAATGATGGATATTTCTGTGATTAAAATTACCAATAATTGTGTCATTGTAGAAGTCAGAGAAATCCCGGGATCTGGAGGAAGATGATTTGGAGAAAATGCTGACGGCCAAGCAGCCACAAAACTACTCGTGCTTCGTCTGCAACAAGGTTTTCGTCGAGGAGCAGCAGATAAAGGACCATCTGCAAATGCACTGCGACGAGGTGAGCGAAGACATTGAGAAAAACAGCTATCAGTGTGCGTTCTGCGGTGAGAAGTTCCTGAACGAGGAGTCACTCGAGGCCCACGTGAACCATCACTTGAAGGAGGACGGCGACGAGAAAATCAACATGCTGATTAATCTGGAGATGAGTCGTGACAGGCAACGCAGAACGATTTTCCGTTGCGAGCAGTGCAACGAGACGTTTAGCTCGTCGTTGCTGCTCGCCATGCATTTGCCGGTGCACGAAGAGGAGGAGGACGAGGCCGCAGCCGCGGCAATGCTGGCAGAGTACGAGCGCCAAGCGGCCGAAGCTTCAGAGGCAGCTGATGCAGATTCAGCCGATCAGCACGTCTGCACTATTTGCGATGAAATCTTTGATACGGCCGAAGAGCTTAATCAGCACCACGAAGTGCACGATGGTGGCACCCACGTCTGTATATTGTGCGAGAGGCCGTTCACGAGCATTCGAGACTTGCAAGAACACGTGTCGACACACTTGTAAAATACGCGCAATTTAGATCCTTTCATAGGGATTTGTGGATTAATAGTTTAGTTTTGACGATTTTTTATTATTAATTTACGCCATTCTTTTCATCGATCGTGTGTCGCGTCGAGAGCATAAATTTACGCTGTTGTAAAATACATTGATATTCTTCTTTGTCTGGATTTTAGGGTAGATTTTCTTTTTCTTTGAATTTACGTTATTCAAAAACATTGCAAGAATGAGAGTATTGAATGCAAACTGTGGTTTTCAGAAAAATATTAGGTATAGAGAAATTTGATTTATCCAACAAAACTTTCGGTGATTGTAAAAATGAATACATAATTTTCTTTTTTTTTTTTTTTTTGTACAATATTTTTTTAGAGTGTTTTCAAAGATACTTTTCTGTTACTAGTAAAAAAGATAAACGTTTTATTTTTGTTTGTAAAACTAAATTTTTTTCATGTGTTATCGTGTAATTTTATTCATACATCTTTTGTAATTATACGAAATTATTTTGTATCATGAAAACATTCTATTAAAATTGAAATAAACGTTTCGTTAATTATTTATTGTCACTTAAGGGGCTATAAAAAACACGTATATAAGTTACGTGCACAATCATTACGTTCCCTTTAATCTATGACTTGTAAGAAAAGATTTTTATTCTAAATTTTTTAATTCAAATCACAAGAAATTATTTTCTTTATTATGTGATAATTTTACTTTTCAAGTATATTGTAATCATTTCAAAACTGGTTACAGTACAAACTAAGGTGTAAAATAAAGTTTTTTTTTTTTTTATTAAAGCTATTTTTAATATTAAATCGGCTAATAATGAAAAATGATGTTGAAGTAATTTAAAAAATGACTTTTGAAATAAATGATTTGATTAAATATGCAATACATGAGAAAATTAATTTCAAAATAAGGTATATTTTTCAAATTATAAAAGTAGGCATGTTAATTGTATAATCACACAGCCCCTTATTAAAAGATTATTTTTAATAATTCTTTTGATAGAATAAATAAATAAACGTTAAGAACTTCAATTGTGTAGTGATATTTAGATTAAAACAATGATATTAATATAAATATTACTAATTAAGCTCAAAAAAAAAACAACTTGGTCCAAACGATATAATTTTTCAAGAAATAGCTTATGAAATATGCTATTTAGAAAAATAACATGATTCGTAGCTAATTTCTAAGGCTTGCGTGTTACATATAAGTACTAAAAAATGTAAGTACATCATTAGGACTTTAAAGTTATTTCACTGTAAATAGTATGTCTTTTAAAGACGTTAAGTTTTTTTTTGCTAATTGTAATGTAAAAAAATTATAACACAGTTCTTTGTATTAAAATTACCTTAATCAAAAACTAGTGTATTTCCACAACCAATATAAATAATATACATTTTAGAATGTACTGTATATACAAATACATACATTTTTAAAAATATGAATGGCATTTATAAATCTTATTAGTAAAACTATTTTTTTATCTTCACTGTTCTACTTCCATATTACGATAGTTCTCCGTAGTCGAATAAAAATGTAGGTAAATAAATAAAGTTTGTTTATATTTTTAAGGGTAATTTATTATATATTCATAATATCAACTAATAATAAATTTACACAGAAACTAGATATACTACGTAACAATTTTCCAAATCTCTTATCAACGAAATCGTTGAAGAAAAAACGGTCTGCTCACGGAGAACGAGAATTAGAAAAAATCAGTCCAAAGCTGGCGCACCCGTATACGAAGAATCGAAATTTTTTTTCTCTATTCACTCTACGGTCATTTCTTTTATTTACATAAAATCTTGTGTACAGAGGTAGGTAGTTGCGCAACATTCATTTTTTTTCGTAATTCTCCTCCTGTCGCAAACCACAACGTCTCTCGCGTTTTTCTTCACCGAGTTTTAAAAACAGGAGAAACAAAATACGTTCATCGCTTATCAAATTCGACGTATTTTATTAATTTTTTTTTCTGTTTTGTGAACATTTTTTTATATCGAACATTTTCGCTCCAAATCGAAGTTCTATCGAATTAACCATTGTTGTTTTCATTTCGCGTCGCTAATCGTATATATAATACGATCACGAATAATTGGCTGCTTGATTCGTGACCCGGTTTTTTTTGTCCTTTTTTATTCTTTTTTTTTTATCGAAGAGGGAGTACCTTTCCTTAGTCTTCATTGACAATCTAAAGATTTCGTCAATTAAATGCAGACTCGCGAGGGCTTAAAGAAAAGG
Source organism: Anagyrus pseudococci (assembly GCA_030522585.1). NCBI lineage: Eukaryota > Metazoa > Arthropoda > Insecta > Hymenoptera > Encyrtidae > Anagyrus > Anagyrus pseudococci. The sequence continues at coordinate 14,462 of JAPYYQ010002388.1, forward strand.
TGCGAGCCCTCGGTTCTTTTTTCTTTGACACCTACTTAAGATCGGAAGAAGAGGAAATCATAGATAAAACGTTACCTATAAAATGCGAAACTAACGTAAGAAGGGGAAGGAAAGGGGTACGGGAAGAAAACATAAATACGTATAAAAGAATAAAGTGTCGCATGCTAAACTAAGGAAAATCGTATTCAAGTTTGCGCAGCTTCAATCGGTCAACAACGTTTACAATTGATTTTTCAATGTTAAACTGCGAAAACGCTTTTCTCCTCTTAGTCTGACTTTGGCAATTAGACCGCGCAGTCGCGTAGATAGAAGCGACGTACAATAGAAAAGAAACTATTTACAGATCGGAAAAAGCGGACTGTCACCTAGCAAATTTTCTTTATTCTCGCTTACGTGTGTCTGTGTGTGGGTGTGTCTTGTATGTGTCTATGTGTGTGTTTGTGGACATCAACGTCGTATAAAATTTGAAGGAAAACCTCAAATATATAATACGATATGCTAGGCAATAATTGATACACATTACAAAAGTACTCCCTGACAAGTACGTTCGCGAGATTGATTATTCGATTTGAACGTAGCTTTTGTTTTCTTTGATTTTGTTTGTTTGTTTTTTTTTATTTCTTTTATATTATTCTTTCTAATCGACAACTCGTTTATTTGTTTTGTCAATAAATCTTAGGTCCCGGTTCTGTTGCAAACGAGTCTTCAATTATTAGACTCGAGTAGATTAAATTATGTCGATGTCTACATCGCCCTTGCATCCCTCTCGCTATTAATGTAACTCTGGAAGTTTAGTACATTCTCATTAATTAATCATCGCTCAATGAATTTAGTATCATTATTAATAATCCACGTCAGAACGACGGTAATAGCTTTACTTCTTTTATTTATTTTTACTTTTTTTATTCTTGTTAAACCTTTACTTACTTTTTTATCATTTTTTTAATCTTCATTTATGTGTATGTATAATATTCATTTATATATATTGCTATGCATTTAATACTATTATGTACAATGACATCATTCGAATAATTCTTATACACGTTCTTATTAATCCATTTTTTTTTTGCTTTTTCTTTATAATTCTTTTAATGATTTTCGATTTGGATAACGCGCGCGCTCGTTCTCGATAATCGCAACAATAAATTAACACACACGACGATATCTCGCGCTCGCTCGTTTCTCACCCTCTCTTTCTCGCTGGAAGTGTATATAGAGGAAAACAAAAACGTGGGGGGGTGGGAGGGAGGGCAAGGAAAGAGGGGGAGGTGTACGGATTCGCAGACACAAATTTCACGCACTCGCGGAGCGGGGAGAAAGTATATAAGATGCTCGCTAGACATGCGCGCTCTTTCTCTCGCCACAGTCAAAAACGACGATCGCAATCCTCGTTCTCTCTCCAGCTCGAGAACAGACGCCGAGACGGAGGGGAGAAAAAGAAGAGCGACACGACTGCTTGAGCCCCATGCTATAGCTCTCCCATGCACGGAGAGAGACTCCTCTTCTTCTTTTTTTCACTCTGCCCCGTAACGCTGGGGGGATCCGCCTACGCGCGAACCCCGTTGTCTCTCGCTATATATGTATGCCCTCTAGCCTAGCCTACACGAAGGAAAAAATGGTCTCGCGGGCTCATTGCGCACCCAGCTCTCTCTCTCTCTCTCTCTCTCGTGTCCTCCCAGTCGCGCTCATTGTGTGTAGCCGAGTAGGGGTGGAGAGGAGGCCGCGTTTGGCAACAATACGCCCTGAGCTCCCTCTCTCTCTCTCTCTCTCTCTCTCTCTCTCGGTTTACGTATAGTGGCGCGATAAGCGCGCGGGAGACTCGAGGAGATTTGGCCTCGTTATCCGTTATCCTGACTCCTCGCATACGCGTCCGGGATCCGTCTATCTTTATCGGCCGGGCCGCTCTTTTACGGCGATACTGGGTCCACGTAGTTGGCCGGGTAAAGCCCGACCTTGCCGTCCTTCCTGCCCTTGCACCAGCCTTGCTCGTCCTCGTCCTCCAACTTCTCGAATATATCACCTGCGAACGCCATAGGCTTAGTAAGGACTTTTCAATCGTATCTCTTCAAAAGAAAATGGAAAACGGGGCGAACCTTCTTTGAAAGTGAGCTCGTCAGCTTCGGTGCCGTCGTAGTCGTAGAGCGCGCGCACGGGTATGCCAGGCTCGCCGTTGTCGACCAGCGGCTCGGCACCGTCCTCGTCCCACTCTTCCTCCTCCTCGAACGGATTCGACTCTTGCTTGCCGTTATTACTGCCGTTCCTGGAACAAAAAAAAAAAAACGTATAAGATTGTTCGTCTATTTTAAAATTTCAGCAGAGACGCATTGACGATGTTACTCACGTGATCGTGGAATTCCTGTTGACCGTGTTGTTGCCAGCTTCGTGGTTGTTCTTTTCAGGCTGGGGTTTCGTCGGCTCGGGCTTGCCGTCGCTGTGGTTCGCCTCCTGCGAGATCACCCTGGTCGCCGGTTTTGCCTTCGACTTGTTGTTCACCGGCGGATAGTCCTGCGTTTATCCGGGAAAAGCGGAAACATTGTGTTGTTTTTCGTTAAACAATCGTGATATTTGTTTTTGCGAATTATGGAAGAAAACGCGTTTTTATCTTGAATTTTCGCGGCTGAAGGTCTTGCGTTCGGTGTACACGGAGGAGCATGCAAATTTAAAAAAAAAAAAAACAGCGATATTTATACGACGGCAATAAACGATAGAAAAGAAAAAGAAACAGTTAACAAACGAGGCACGTTGATGCAGCGACGCGAATCTCGTTTTTCACGCGACAAATATACAGAAGGATAAACGTACGGAGGAGAGAGAAAAGTCAAACAGAGCGACTTCACGCAACGAGACACCGAGAGCTGATAATAAAGCTATCGATTAAAAACCGAGAGGGTGAAAAATGAAAGGAAAGGAAAGAAAAAAAAGTAAGAAGCGGATAAGCGAGAAGAGCCGATGAAATCATCGTTCTGCCCCGCCTCTGTGCGTTTACAAGCGTGCGTTTAATCGCAAAATGCAATAGGGAGGAGCGGGGGGGGGATAAGCGAGAATCTTGTACACACATCCCCACATAGCTCCTTGACGATTACTCTAACATTATTGTGTTTTCTTTTTTCAGCGAGCCACGTGCACACGTTACCTTTTAACACTCCTGCCCGCTGCTGCGTGACGTTTCAAGTACGTTTATAATATGAAAGAGAGAGAGAGAGAGAGAGAGAGAGAGAGAGAAAAGGAAGCAATAATCGCGAGAAATAGCGCTAGAAGCGCGGTGTATGGGAGAAGCGGCTGGGAGCGAGGAAAGGAAAAAAAAAAAGAAATAATAATACGCGCATGGGAGCGCGATTACGCGGTCGATTTGTAAACAATCGGCAGATCGGCCGCGCGCGACGCCGGCTCTGACTCACGCCGGATACCGATATGTTTGCCGGGTATCGCGCGATAAAATCCTCTCGATTTCACGTATACCCTTCACGTTTGCTTATTCCATTTATCCATAATTCTTTTATTTACTTTTTTAGGGTTTCAAATATTTTTTTTAGAGAAACATAAGCGTTTATTATGTTGTCAAAAGGCGTACGCTATAAACATGAACATGAAACACGCGTGTACACTGAGTGATTGCAAGCACGTGATTAACGAGAATGTCTTTAAGCTGCGCAAGCCAGATAAAAAAGAAACAGAAACAAAGGTCGAGAGAGAAAAGCAATGGATAGACGAGCGAATAGAGGAATGCGCGGCGAAAAAAAGAGAAAGAGGACGGAAACGAAGAAAAAAAAAACAGAACCAAATCATTACATGCAGGTCCTCGCCGACGGGGCGTTGATTGATTAGGGTGATGGAGCCGGCGGGCAGCGCCTCCTTCGACTTGGAGCCCTTGGCGATGTCGCGGAACTCCTCGGTGTAGTCCTGTATAAATTTAGCCAATGGGCACACACAATTCGCATGCAGGCAGTTTACCCCGACCCCCTTCTATTTCCCTCCTCGTCCCCCGACCCTTCCAGCCACTCTCTCATTTTACTCTCCACACATCAGCAGCCTTTTTTTTCCAACGCGTTTATATAGCAAGCTTTCAGCGACAGTTGCGCGTATGTATACGTGTATATCGAAACGAGTTGCCGGGGAGTATCGTAACAGCGCATTCCAGGCGCCCGATTAGCTCGCGCCGCTTTGGATTCGACGTAAGTCCCGGCTTAACCGGTATATATATATACATGCATCCACGAGAGCGCGTATGTACAGTACGTATACGGCGAGAGTCTCGGCGCGATTTTGTAACTCGCCCCGGACAGGCTGGATATTTAGCGATTCTACCAAGACAAATGCGTTGCCGGGCGGCCTGAAAAGCGAATGCCAAACGAACGGCGGGGGGGGGGAGAGATTTGTTGAGCCATCCAGAGAGCCGAATGCGTATGTAGAGTCGCGCGGGGGGTTATTAACGAGCTGCGCGAGTCGACGGGCCCCGTTGCCGAGAGGAGGCTATTTCTTTGAGCATGAACCACTGACTCTCGACACTCGGCCTATGTATACACGCGCTGATTCCGAGCGAAAGCGATTGGCTTGAGTTTTCTAAGGCTCTCTGCGTCTGTGTGTAGCAGAGTAAGAGAGAGAAAGAGAGCTGGAGGGGGGAGGAGGAGGGGGATAGGAGCGCATAGCCGCGAGCTTGCAGCGGGGATATTTCTGATGGTTAATGGGCGTCTTAGAGCTTCGAAATAAAAAAGAACGGAGAATAATATACGACGCGAGCTTGCCCCGCGAAGCCCCCTCCGTCTTTTGTAATTAGCACTGGTTAACTGGCTTTGCTTGTGCGATGATAGAGAACGTCGTTCTGTGCTGTCAGCAACCGATTGCGCGCGCGTTTCTTTCTTTATTTCTTCGTCGAATGGATGTGGCTTTGGCGCTGAAGCGACAGATCACGGATGGAATTTTAAAAAGCTGAGCGCCCGCACTTTTTCCAATAGTGAAAGCACACCGGTTTCTCCTTTTCTCGGCGTTTTTTTTTTTTTTTTTTTTTTTTTTTTTTTTTTCAATTGGTAATCGACGCACACAGAAAGAAAAAAAAATAAAACACACAGAGAGACACACGCAACACACGCGAAAGCACACGCACGTTGAGCGAAATTTAGAGTGTAACGTTTCGTGAGTCGGGATTAAAAATAATAGAGAATTTTTAATCGAGCCATTCTCATATAACGTCATTTCGAAAGCTTTAAGACGACATTAACGGTGTAAGGGGAGCAAACAAATTGTTGTTTCTCTAAAATTTTTAATGTGAAAGAATAAAACTAGTTAATAAGTTGAATGATGGAGAGAAAAAAAATTGTTGATTTTTTTTTAAATATATAAACTCTATTGATCTATAGATGAAATATTAATATGGCAAATATATTAAAACGGGAATATAAATAACAATCATAAATCTATGTCATTCTAAGTTGGTAAAGTAGTAACAATGACAAATATCAAATTATAACAATCATTGAACCATGCGACTTTGAAATTTTGCCGGGGCTAAGCCTCGAGTGTAATGCTTAAAGTGACGATTATTCGACTTACCTCGAACTGAGGCCAGGCCATGGCCATGGCGACTCCGTGATTATTCGACCACCACTTGAGATCCTTTTCATGATCCGCATTGTCAATTGTATGGAACAGCTCCTCGTAAATTTGTGGAAGCCTAAAATAAGATTTTTTTACAAATTCACAGCCAAGTTTTAATAAACTAATACGGAATAAAAGGCGAAAAATCATTCTTACACTGGATCCTGAGAAATGTTTAGGCATTTGTGGATACCAAAGAGCACGTCCTTGAAGAACTGAAGCCGCTGAGCCTCCATCTCTTGGCACTTCTCGAACACCTGGGTCATGTCCTCCATGTACTTGGGATTGTACTGGTTGATCTCCTGCAGCGCGCTCTCGTACTTCTCCTTGGCCTTCTGCACTTCCTCCTTCGACTTTTGCACCCGGTCTTGCAGCTTCTTTACCTAAATAGACGTGGCGGTTACGATTCATCGGGATTGTTAAATAGGCGCTATTAACAAAATTTAATCGACTCTCCACGAACGGCCAAGACTCGCAGTTATTCAAGGTGTTTGATTTATTTACAAGGTTTTGGTTCTTTTTTTTATGCAATAGGATGCTTTTCAATTGGTTTTCGGTAAATTTGCGGTTTTTCTTTTTAAAGCCTATTATTTTTGTCTTGTAACTTTTTCTTTGAATTTTTCAAGATTGAGTAAGTTGATACTTTTAAAAAATATAAAATTTTACATGGCTCTCGACAATTTGTGTAATGATCAACGTGCAACGATTATTGGTTAACAAAATGACTGTGACGATTTAGTTATATTTTTTAAAAGTAAAAGTCTCAAATATTTGTTTAACCAAAATTGATTGCAAAAAAAAATTAAAAAAGAAACATATTTACAAATCTACAAGCATATATACGTTACTTGAACAAACCTATAAGAATAATTGATTTGCAATAAAGTATATGTACAAAATATAAATAAAAAAAAGATCAAAAAAGAATCGTTTACTTTACGTTTCAATCGATACTGGCGTGCAAAGCTATTGCATTTTTAAGTCTTGACCTTCGATTACAGAAAAAACATCTATGTAAAAAAATAAATATAAGTATAGAATAACTTGATAATTCGTAAACATTCATAAGTAAAGTGTTAAAGACAATTTACACTAGTCTAAACGTAGGGAAAAATTGTATTATACAAAAAGTAATCGAATTATGAAAAAACTAACGTTTAGGAAAAAACAACTAGCATTTAGCGAGCACTAGCATTTTCCCACTATTTTTCAAGCTCAATGAAAAGTCGAAAAAGAAGCTACGTTCGACAAATATCTTGCAAGTTCTCGATGTCTCGGAACTCGGAATGCAACGCTAAGATCTAAGAGCTTAGGAGTTTCGTAGAAAAAAATGAAAGAAAAACACGGGGGAACATGTTAATTTTGCCTCTATGTTAAAAAAAACCAACTACGTTAATCCTTGTCTTTTTTTCCCTTACCGTAAGAGCTTTCTGTGTGAGTGTGTGGCAAATGACAAAGTGATGCACAGTGGATAAGACGACAAGACATACAAAAAAAAAAAAGAACAACGATAGAGATATAAATGTAAGAGAATGAATTGAAGTAAAAAAAAAATAATAATAAAAAACAACGTTAACAGCATGCAGTACATGCAAGTTTTTGTTCGTTGGTTCGTTTACATACACGCTCAGCGTCGCTTATCTTATTCGTTTTCCTAAAGAACTTTCGAAATCTCCTGGACAACGCGATAACGACAACTCCACAATTTGTCATCTAAAAACGTCGTCAATAGGCAGCTTTTACAATTCGATTCGATTACTCTAAGGCCGAATTCGCGATTGATTGATTATTTTTCTTTTTTTTTTTTGTGTTGCGGTTAATTTTGAAAAGGTTTTTTTTTAGTAATAAATGATTGATGTTGCGAGTGTTAGTTGTGATTATTTCTGTTTTCGTTCATACTTTTCTAATATGTCGGGAGTTTATTGTTTACGTGTTGTCGTACTATTGATAGAAATTGTTTTTTTTTCATTAATAACTAGAATTCAATGCATGGAAAAGTCATTGTCATTCAGCTAAAGCTACGCACAGTTGGTAATTTTCAATTTGTTTTTCTAGATAGTACATTGTATAAAAAAGAATAACGTCCGAGTAATAAATAGCTGTAAATACACAGACCATCAGCAACTTTGTTTTTTTTTTAATTTCAAGTATAAAACATGCACGAATCTGCTAAATATATATATTTATTAAATAAGATTGAAAAAAAAGAATTAAGGAAAAATTAGAACGACATGCACGACAAAATTATTGACATACGCTGTCAGAGCCTCGGGCAGTCTGAAAATAAGGTAGGCTAAAAAATCTCTCTTGCCAATTTGTTTGTAATTTTATATTTTTTTTCTTATAATAATGTGAACTTCTTTTTTTTTGCTACATCTCGAGAGGGTGAATTATTTCGGAATTTAATTATTCACGCGGCATATATACGTTTTTGCATGTTCAGCCAACCCGGGAAAGGGGGGGGGTATAGGATATGTTCCCCTTTGCCTGTTCATTCCGCGCAACTTGCTGCTGCGCGGCGCAAGTGCTATTCGGTAGGCTCTCATTATCGGTTAATTTTTACTCTTCACACAGGACTAGCGTGATTCGCCTACGTAATTTGCAGAGTCTCCATTTATTTTCGTACACGCGAATCGATCTTATTATACATTGTAATCCTGCTCATTTTTTTTCCACTCCTAATATATCTGTTCTATTTTCGAGTCACTTTCATTGCTTAGCAATATACTTTTTTTTTAAAAAAAAAACAATTTCTCAAATCCAATAACATCTGCAAATGACGTAAGCTCACAATGCCCGAGAAAAAAAACCCCCGGCTGGCATTAGGGTGAATTGAGAGATGATCGGCGATCGATAATAAGATCGTTAATGACGTACGAAAATCAATTGTTTACCTGATCGGGCGATAGCGAACTGTCGGCCGAGGCGTTCCTCTCCATGTTGGCCGCGCTGCGCTCTGACTTGCAGCTATTGTGATAGTCGCTCTTCGCCTTCTCGACTTTTTGCAAGACCTTAGCCCAGGGCTTCTGGGCCTTCTTGAACGCGTCGTCCATCTCCTTCTTCTCTTTCAGTGTTATCATCGTCTGCAATGCATTTCGCCTCCGATTAGCCTCGATCGCCCCTCGTATTTACCAACGAAAATAGTGCGAACCTTGTGATAAGTGTCCTTCTGCCACGTCTTGACCTGCTGTATGATATTGTTGCAGAGGTTCTCCCTGATGCGAGTGTGGAGATCGCAGAGCCGATCCGCCTCGACGAGGACGCCCTTCCACGCGGCCTCGCTCGTCCCGTACTCCGGGCCCTTCTCGATCTTGTCGTTCCAGTTCTTCGACCAGGCCTTGAGGGCCTTGGCGTACGTGCGCTCGATATCGGCGCGCTCCTGTACGAGAGCGACGAGGCTGTCGCAGAGCTTGTGCCCGTCCTCGATGCGCTTGGTCGTGCGCTTGTAGTTGCCCGGCTCCCAGAACGAGTCCGAGGTCGCTATCAGCATGTTGTCGTCGCTGTGGTGCGACATGACTCCTGTCCCTCCCCTTTCTCTCCTGCTCCGCTTATGTGCTCAGGGCGACGACTGGTGCCCACTCAGATCTCCTCCTCCTCGCTGCAACAAATGGAAATACAAGTTGTATATCGACTGCTCTCCATATACGTTCTCCCCGTTAAAAAATAATGCCTAAGATAGTTCGACTTGGAAGCGGGTTGAGTGAAAGAAAATTAAAAAAAAAAAGAAATAATCTCGGTTTTGCGCACGAGCTCTCTCTCGCGATAGGTATACTCGCGCACACGGAGGGGGGGGAAGAGAGAATTGCACGTGTATAGGCACGGATGCAACGTTCTCGTTGTCTACGTCGGCCTACATGCACGCCACACCTACACCGGTCATTATACGTAATCCAATAAAACGCCCGAGGTATCCCATTACACGGCGGCTCAGTGCCCAGAGAGAGAGAGAGCCTACAAACTGACTCTATGCTCCTCCGCCGGCAGCAAAATCCGCGTCGTAAATTCCGACGAGATCCAGTGTGTGTGTGTGTGTGGGAGAGAGAGGGTGCCTTATTGGATTGCGCGTACGGCGATCATCGATTGGCCCAATTCGCGAAGCCACATACGACGAATAGCTAACCCTCCCCCCTCAACTGCGCAGACCGTACGTTTTTTGGCTTTAACACGTACCGCTCGCTGGATACATTAGCCTCACTCTTACTTCAGTGCTCTCGAGGGATACTCTCATTGCTCCTGGATAAATTTGAATTTCAAGCAATCGAGCGCCGAGAGACGTATGCTGTCGTTAAAATGATCAAGCGAACGATTTAATCGCGGATTATAGAGCCCAGGCTCGCGATTAATTTCTCCGTATAAACGTTATAAACGTACTCTCTCGGCAGTCGGCGATCGTTATCGCATTGGGGAAGAGAAGAAAAATGCGTTTAATGCGAGCGTACAGGGGAGGAGTGTTAATTTAACAGTCGACGCGGCTCTCTCGGTGTACAGGGGGAGAAGGGGCCACTTATCAATGGCATTGATTGAGTTCGATTCGGATGACGCTCGGTTATATACCAGCAACTGCGAGCGAGCGAGAGCCTGGTATTGGCGCTTCATTACGAATTAAGTGACCCACATGTATCAATAACGATCCAGATTTCATGCTGTGGTGGCTGGGAAGAGGGAGCGAGAGCGTGTGTAACGGTATGTTATCGGACTGATAAACATTGATATCGATTACTTTTTACATTTAATTACGCCGGGCGTCTTAATTTCAACGCGACGTTTTAATCTCTGGAGAGGCGAGTCTAGCGTTTCCTCGACGAGCCTGGAGCTCAGAATTTTCAAAGCGCGATTTAATCGATTCTTGGAAGATTTCATTGAATTTGATACGGAACAGCGAGCCAATGTTAGAGCACGTGTCACCCTATGGCATTTCTTGGTACCAGCCAATAAACCAATAGGAAAGTTATTGTGTCGTCGCCGTAAATTTACCAACCTTGTATCGTAACAGGTTAAAAGCCTCGTTTAACCCGTGGTTACTTTCAAATTGAAATTCCAAAATCCACGTAAATAGGTAGACACGCGTAAAGCGGAGCGATCCCCAATTTTCCCAGGCCAGCAAATTTCCGGAATCGCGCGCAGACACATCAATAGCACAAAGCGCGAGAGACAGACGGACGGGGCATACGGGTCTCCGTGCACATAGACAGAGGAGGTTAATCACGCGCGTCCTCGGCATTCCATCCCGCCCTTCGTCGCTCGCTCATGCAAATCCACGCACGTCCCACAGTCCATTGTCTACTCAACTTCTGCCAGAGGGGCAAAGGGAGGGGGCGCAGAGAGAGGGAGCGGGGCAATATCCCGAGGCTAAATACGTGCAAAAGGGACGCCCGAGAGAGAGAGAGAGAGAGAGAGAGAGAGAGAGCAAGGCTGGGATGGGGGAGGGGGCATTAGCAAAAATTACCGAGCGCAGTTTGCATTTTCGCGCGTATGCATGTATACGCACAAACGCCCGTGGGGAATTGCTTAATTTGCCTAATTGAGGAGTCAAGCGCGCACGCTCTCTCGTGTACGCGTCTATCTGGCTACGAGCTCACGCGGGGAGACAGTGAAAGCGCTTGTGCGAATAAGCTGGAGGTAAGCCTGATTTTCCTCTGGGGTGGGACTGGGAAAGGGGCGAGACATTTTTATGAGGCGCACAGGGAGGAGGGGGGGGGTGTGGAAAAAAATTGGGCAATCGGATTATACGCGAGATGTGCGAATTGTTTTCCAGCTTCCTGAAAAACGAGGACAGGCCGGATGAGAAAGGAAAGGCTCGCCGTAGTACGCGTGTGTGTGTGTGTGTGTCTGAGTCGTCTGACGCGGTAACTTTCATCCTGGCGCGGAGTCAAGCCGCGAGAAGTGCGCGCGCGCGTATAAACGGCGAGCGAGAAAACGGGAGATATACTACTGTTACCGCGGCTCGTTTCACTTCCGAAAGCCTTCCCTCTCTCCCTCTCTTGCCGGCAGCTCCCCTTTCGAGCGAAAAAATATAAAGCATACCAAGCGCTCTTTTTCTCCCCTGCCCCTCTCTATCTCTCTCTCTCTCTCTCTCTCTCTCTCTCTCTCTCTCTCTCGTTCCTTTCCCGAAATTAAAAGAGGAGGCGCCGAGGCTACAGCCGAGAGAGAGAGAGAGAGAGAGAGAGAGAGAGAGTTTGAAATAAAGAGAAGGAACGAGAGAGAGAGAGAGAGAGAGAGAGAGAGACGGGAGGGAGGTTATATTGCGAAAGGAGGTCAGCGCGAAAGAGCTGCGGCCGGAAATGCAAGGCCGTCCGAAGGCGCTCATGAGATTCGCGCTCTTAAGAGTCTGCAACCCCGCTCACCCTTCCACTCATTCCGTTTTTTCTAGCCCTTTAGGTTTTCGTTAGAAATACATAACGTGACTGGAATATGCTGATGGAAGAGCCGCTGCCGTTACTTTACCCGCCGCGTTTATCTTTTCTTTTTTTTTTGCCTCTCTTATTTTTTTTGCGCGCGGGCTTCACGCTCGACTTGTCTCTTCGTTTTCTTGCATTAGCCTTCAAGATGGATTGCTAATATGAGTTTGTAGAGATGTGCTCGCAAGGGGCGTGTCCCTAGCGGAATTCAAATGATCCCTCGATATACACTCGGTTAGAAACGGTATTCTCGCTGAGTTATGATTGGCCGCGGGTTTATTGCCCGGGGAATCTTCGTAATTGGACAAAAATGACAAAGAATTTTTAGCGACAGGGCGAAAAAAATGCGAAAGAATCGCTGTACGGAACGATAACTCAGAGGGGGGATAACTCGGACGTTGGAGAAGAGAGGTCGGCGGCCTGTTGCCAGCGACACGCCGACCTGGAAATAACGAAGCGCCGATCGATTAGCGACGGATTAACGGCTCGTTAAGTCCGTGCTGATAAACCCATTCGCAAGAGCGAGAGAAAAGAGGCTGAACAACGGCCCAAGACTCTGGCGCGCGACGGTAAATCTACCCGCAGCTGAGCAGTGAAAGAGAGGTAAAAGCGACGCCTAATTTACACGAAAGACTTAAGCGACGACTCGATGAGCCGATTTTTTTCTCCTTTTCTTCTTTACGAGATCGATGTAGATGGTTATAGAACGATCGTAGCAGGTGGGGGGGAGACAAGGGAGAGCTCCAAGACTGGAGGATTTAATTAAGGGGGACCGGTCGGAACGCGGCCGAAAAATTCGAATATTCCAGCTGGCGAAAATGAGCGCGTTTATCTTTGCGTTCTTGCCGCGCGCGCGTGTGTCGCTACCGGGATATCCCGCTAAGAAGCTGCCGCTGCCGGAGAGCAATTTCCGATGGCATCTCGCTGATACGCACACATATATATATACGCTTTCGGAAGCGAACATAATCGCGATAAGAACGTGATCCCGATCCGCTCGGGCGATAAGGGGAAAAATGGATCGCGGACGACAGGATCGTTTATATATTTTTCGCGTTTTCCACTGCAACGCACGACGCGTGTATGTGGAGTAACGCTTAATCGATTTGGAATACAGCCGCTAAATCGTTGAATCGCCACTTTACAGCCGCTACTATTAAAAGCGAGTGTAAAAAAGAGAGAGAGAGAGAGAGAGAGAGAGAGAGAGAGAGAGAGAGAGAGAGAGGAGTAAATTAACAAGCGAGAGAGACGGAGAATCGTGGCGGTAGGTATACACGAGTCGGTAATGACACACTCTCGGCGCGGCGAAACGAGCCGTAAATTTAACTCGATCGACGCAGCGCCAACCTGCCTCTCTCTCTCTCCCTCGCGAAGTAGTAAACTTCCCATCGACTCGACGTCGTTGCTCATAATAACCGTATCGTTGCTCTCGTATAATCGACCCGCCGAATCGACGCGTCACGCGCGCGCACGTGCCTTGGGGGAGAGATATCGAGATGATCGGTAAGTCATGCGCTCACACCGATCGGTACTCCTTCTTTGGCATTTCAGCGGCAGTCGCGCGTAATATAGCGGCAATCCGATGACCCTTTTTTTCTCCATACCGACTTTTCAAGGCTTACCGTCACGAACTTATACACGAGGAGATTTGAAATGCTTTTCTTGTTACCGATCGAGCGTTAAAGCCAAGTTTCCAGATTATTTTTCGGCGCAAAAATATCGAGTGTATCAATTACCCTAAGCAGTAAAACAAACTTCTACATCTCGAGATCGCGTAAAAATTATCGTCGTATCGCCTTACTCGCTCGGCCGATCATTTCTATCCCATTAACGATCTCCGCGTATTTAGCAGTTCAGGTGCGCGACCTAGAAAAACGGGATTTCGCTAGCAATGCGCTCCCGTTCTCCCCTCAGCGAGAAGCCAGCCGGATAGTAGGCTACAGTGCCAAAGCCACGCGATCGCCGAGTCATTGGCCCTCGTCGCTTTATACACACACAGGCGCAGCAGGCCGGAAGTGCCGGATGACGAAATAAAGCTGCGAGAGTAACTGCCAAGATTTTCGGCTTCTTATTCACACGGGAACTATGAAAGATGACTTGTCCGGTCGTCTCTATAAATGGGATGTTCGCATATAAAGCGATGTGGTTTTTTTCGGCGGACTGGTATGTCGTCGATTTGGGAAAGCAAATTGGTCGTTGGTCGTATACCGATAAAATCTCGACTCTACAGAGTTGACATTTTATCGGTAATTTTTCATCGAGGGTTATGGGGTTTTTATGGTTAGGGAATAGTCGTTGGGATTGATTTGATGAGTTCGTTAATGGCTACGGCTGAGAGAGAGAGAGATATGGGTGTGGCGTTTTACGCATGTGTCACACCAGCTGGTTTTTCGAGTTTGTTACAATTGCGAGGTTTGATTGATGGATTGGTTTTGTGTCGAGTTTCGACTTTTTTTTAAAAAAAAAGAAAAAAAAAGAATTTCGGTTGGCGTTCATAGGAGTTTTAATATATGTAGGCATGTTGAGCGTATTTTAAACAATTCCCCGCAGAAAACAGCGATTTCGATAACGATCTTTATCGTATTTTATTATACGCTGCTTTTACTACGCAAACGACTACTGAATGACGAAATTTAATATTGACAAGAGGCATAATACACTATCGATTAACACTTAAGCGCCGTAGCTCGAGCAACCTTGAACTGAATTAATGTGTATTCGAATATGTAGATATATATAAGCGCGCGTGTATATATCTGTGCGCTGACATCTCCTAATTCCGAGTAGTAAATGCAATTAGTATAAGCGAGTTAAGTATTGAACTAGAATACTTTATACATCTATTTAATTATTTACGCATCGAGAGCCTGCGCTAAGCTAACTTTTTCGCTCTGTAAGCCTTACAATTTGCAGCCGTCTAATTTTCTTATAACTGCTTGTTAAACAAATAAACTTTTGTGTATAGACAACTTTCGTCAATATTATTCGCCGATATAAACATTTTAAAAACAATAGAGCACGGCAATGTTGTGCGTTAGATATTTACGAATTTACATAACAATAAGTCTTGCCAGACACTTGTTGTTAAAGACATGCATCTAAGCAAATGAGAAAAAAAAAGAGCGAAACGCGAAAAAAGAAATGAGAGTATACGTCGCGTCTCTTTAAATAGCTAATCCTCTTAGAGCGAAAGGTTCTTAGCATTGCTCGAGAAAACAATGAGCGAGCAGGTCGAAAATAGCACTATCCTCTACGTAAGAAGAAGGCAAAAAAAAAAGAGAGACGAGAAAGAAATAGACGGAGAAAGATGGAGGGGTAGACGGAGGACACAAAAAACGAGCATACATAAAGGAAGGAAGAGAGAGAGAGAGAGGAGGCGCGCATAGTTTCGATCGAGATGAGACGAGAGAGAGAAAAGGAAAGAAGACTCAACGCGAAGGGAGAGAGAGTGGGAACGACGAAGAGCCTTGATCCGACCTTCTTTCGCGGCACACATGCGTCCTCCTCCTCCTCGCGCTTCGGTGGCTTTCTGCGCGCCAGCATTCCTTTGCCTCGAGCCTCTCTCTCTCGTCCCCGGGGCCCACTATTCATCCGAGCGATTCGCGCTAAGGAATTTGCATTTTACAGCCAAGAGCTGCTATGGAAAACTGGGCCTGGGCTTTTTAAGACGACAGAGCTCTTCACTCTCTTGCCATCTTTCTTTATTAATTAGCCATGGAAAGTCGAGGAAGGGAGAGGCTCGATGTGTATATCTAAGTATCTTCGACGATAGTATCGCGATGACTCTTTATTTATTTGATTTTTTTTTCCATCGACGATGGACTTTTAAATTTGACTCTCCGTCGATCGAGAGCCAATTGTGTTTTGGTTAACGACGCTTGAATGGCTTATTAAGCCGAGCCACGCTTGTATAATGTTAACGGATGGAATATAAAAATCGCGCGCGGGTGTATGAGTTGACGCGCGTGATAGCAAAGCACAAGCACAGTCATGTACGACGTCAGAGACGCTGCTCGGAGATAGATCGGTCGTGTATACGCGAGAGAGAGAGAGAGAGAGAGAGAGAGAGAGAGAGAGAGAGAGAGAGATAGAGAAGGCGATGGGGGAGGTGGGGTAAAGAAATAAAACGGCAAAGACGAAATTGATTTATGCTTGCGAGGACGTGTTTTAATCTGCTCCCTTGGCGTGTCAGGTGCGCCGGTGCTCGATGAGCGCGAGAGAAGCTGTATGCGTTTCCTCTTCGCGGCGTTGGCTAGAAATCGAAATGAAGATGGGGGGGGGGAGGAGAAGGCGGGGTGAAGAGACTTTGCGCGTTATGCACCGGCTGACAGGATAATAGAGTAATCTTTAGAGGCGCGGAAAAAGCTGAGAGCTGCGTTGCCCAGAGAGAGAAAGATGATGATGAATTTATTTTGCTGAGTTATTCTACTGCGCTTGTAAGATTATTCCGGGAATATAACGATAATGCTTTTTTTTTTGGTTGCGCCAAGTGCGTTGGCGAATTGTTTTTCAAATTTTGCCATGAGTGTACGAGTGACGTTAGGAGTTTTGTTATTTTTCGATAGAGGAGACTGCCGGGCAAAAAGACTGTCTGACGTACTCGTCTGTTACTACTTACGGATCATACTTGCGATCAGTCGGAGAACTATCGAACCGGCGAGCGAACAAAATCGAGCGCTTGTCCAATATCGATTTTAATCGCGTGTTTCGACGTCTTACAATGTCCCCCCCCCCACCCCCCGCGTTTATTTCCACGACTCTCGTTACACCTGGCTATTTTTGTAAAATCCAAGAGAGAATGTTGATGCATAAAAATCGACAAAACAAGAACAAGGCAGAGGCGCATCCGAGTCATCGCCGGCGCCGCTTTCCAAGCGCGCACCAAGACATCAAGGCTTGAGCGTAAACAATCAAAAGCCTTATGCACTCCCTCTCTCTCCGTCTCTCGGCATTCAAGATGCACAGACAATAAACGCGAGTCTCGAGTATACGCTATATAAACTCGAGCGTCGCCTCGACAACTCCGCGGAAACAAGAGCAGAGCCCAAATAATAAAAAGAAGAAGAAGAAGAAGAAGTCGGCAAGATAAGAGAAAGAGAGGAAGGGAGAGAGATAGTGTGTGTAAGCGAGGGGGATACGATAAGAAGGCGGAGGCCGTGACTAACAAACGGTGCGCGCATCCAAGAAGGGGAGGGCTTTTATGAGCGGCCGCGCGTAAATCTCCCCGTGTAGCAGAGGAGGAGTAGCCAGACGCGACGGAAGTGTTTCCCTCTCTCTCTCTCTCTCTTTCTCACTCCCGGTGCGTATTACTCAGGCTGGATTCTCTGGCGCCAATTTGCTTGATGAGCCTTGCCGTCGACAGTAACAGAGAGAGGAGAGCAGGGGGAGAAGGGAGGGGGGGGGAACAGAGATAAGGGTATATCGTCGATAAGAAGAGAAGCTTGTGTATCCGAAGCGTACACGCTCGCTTGCTTCAATTACATCCGCGAAGACGATGATGATGTAGCTCCACTCTCTTTTTCTCTCGCCTTTTACCGCCTCAGCTTATGCTTATTGCCCGAGCGCGATCAATTATTTCAAGCGCTCTCCCAAGCGATTAATTAGAATACACGTCGTTTGTGCGTGTACGCTCTCTCTCTCTCTCTCTCTCTCTCTCTCTCTCTCTCTCTCTCTCTCTCTCTCT
>JAPYYQ010002389.1:0-19471 GCA_030522585.1 Anagyrus pseudococci
TGGGTGCTGTGCCAGGCACTTGAGTATAGGCTATACTTGAAAACGGCGTCTCTGCTATACCCGCAGGTATAACCTCTGAACCAATTCGTTTTCAGTGTAGGTTAGCCGTGTGTGTGTGCGTTGGGTAACAAAAGCAGCCAGAGCAGTAGTCGGCAAATTCCCGAGAGCTCGGGCGCTTTCGAGCTTCCCGCTCACTTTATTTCCCTGGCCGTCGTCGCGCCTCCCCTCCTACGCCTTTGTTCCTACTTCTGTTTTTTTCCGTTTCTTAATTTATTTCCCCGCGGTATACGCGCCTCCTGCTCTTTCGTCCCTCCCCCGGGGGAAACCCTGGCGCACTCTTTTTGTGCCCAAGCGCACGCGCTAACCTTACCCGGCCCGGTCTTTCTCTCTCTCCGGCTCTTTTCTGTGCGCTTTAACTTACCTGCGCGAAAAGTCATTTTGCTACTCGAAAGCCCGACATTGTTAGCTCTCTCTCTCTCAACGAATTAATAGCCTCGTTGATTAGATTAAGAGCTCGGCTTTGTTATACGCTTGCTTTTTCTTCTCCTTTTCGCGTTACTTTATTTGATTTATTTTGTTAAAGTACCCGTAAATGTGTGTGTGTTTCTACATGCGTGTATATCTACAAACCTAGTTATACAGCGAACGAAAAGTCGGTGAACTTAACGTCACATTACGCCTGATTAGATACATTCGTTTTATTTACGAGCTGGATATGTAATCCTAAAAGGAAGAAGAAGAAAATGTGTTTTTTCCTTGTTCCTCGGTTGAGGGGACAAATTTCCGAAAATCCCGAAGAAAAAGCGCAAGAGCGAGGCGCGCACAATAGGCGCTCGTATCCGGTATACTTCCTAATCAGTAGATGGGTATTATAGCCGGCTCGTGATATCCGTATTATCTGCAGTAGACATCATTCAACGGCAAGCTGTCCTTGGCAGAGTAAAAACGCCCAATAATCCGACAATTTCGTCGTAGGCCGCTCTCGATGGCGGAGCAACAAGTCTGGGGCGCGAGCCAGCAGTCTCGGCTCCGCTTTTGTTCGAGCTGCCGTCGGCAGCGCTGCTGCTGATCGTATACGCCCGGGCCGAGATAGCGCGACGGAGTCTCGCGCAACAAGTCCCTGCGGGGCGCGAGAGCGCGGGCCTATAGGCGCCAAGTCGCGCCGAGAAAGTGCTGCTGCTCCCCACGAGCACTACCTACTGCTATATACCCGTATACCAGTCGGCCGGCTTTGATCGGAACGATGCCCCCTCCTTCCCCTGCGCTTTCTTAGTTCGCCTCCTTTACTCGGCCGTTCCCTCACTCTCTCTCTCTCTCTCCCTCACTGTTCGGATAAGTTTTATCGCGGGGAGAAATCGTCGTATATAGGAACACGAGGGCGAGCTCTCGAGAGTTAAGCTAAGAGACAAGCTGAAGGGGGGATGCGAGAGAGATAGAGGTCGTAAAAGCCGAATTAAAGGCGTAATTGATGAGGCTGTTGTGTGCGAGAGGTGTGTGCTGGAGTTGGCGTGCCGCCGTTCGTTTCGCTCCCCTGCGTTTTGTTGCCGCCGCCGCACACGCCCTCACCGGAAAAGAAGACGGATGGGGACGCCGGACGCTTTTTCGTTTCCCCTCCCCCTCACACACAATGACACGTCTCGAAGCATTGCTGGACAATCGAAATTCGTGTTGAAATATTTTCGACAGAATGTCCAGCGACACAACCCTAATTCTCTCACCGCTTGACTACTATGTCAGGCTGAATTGCTTTTTTTTACATTTTTTTTTCTTTTTTCAAAGACACATATTCCAATTTTCATTGCTCATTATGTTTTTCTCTTTTCTGTTTCAGGTGAGTGTTAACGAGATTAAACGAAAGCTTAACCAATTGCGAATGCTTTTAAACGCTAATTGAGCAAATCGATCCACGTGCGCGCGCATAACAAGGATGAGTCACGTAAGTCTCTCTCTCTCTCAGCAGTTTTGCATGTATCAGCGCTGAAATGGTAAAAATAAAAGAAGCGATTCGCGAGAGAGGGAAAAGCCGCGGATAACGAGCAGAAGACACGGCGACCGGGGGGGGGGGTAAAAAAGAGACAGGGAAATGGAAGTCTCGTTACGCTCCCCTTTTTCCGGGCCCTTACCAACGCTCCCCCGGCGCTTTGGGCTGCCTTTCAGAGATCGCAACAATGCGAGCCTCCGCGCACACGCTGAAATACAGTTATGCGCCAGCGTGATTGCCGCGTCGCTCTCGCCTTATGCTGAGTAATTTTGCCCTCTCTCGACGCTCGTGAGCGCGTATACGCGCGAATCGCTCTCCCCCACCCCAGTAATCTGTCTGCCTCGCGTTTCCGCATGCAGATATGCGAATTTCAGCACTCGCCTACGACTCCATGAGGCCAGTGCGTCAATTTGTCGGCTGATGGGCGTTACTTTGAGGCGCGCATATATGCCTTGCAAAAGCTCTCATTTCGTTGCTGGTAGTTTTGTAATACAAAAATTTTCCAAATTTTTTATATCCATCTCGTTTATTGCAACATCGGTGTAATTATAAACGAGATTCTGTCTTGATCATTTAAACGGCGTAGTAGACAATTCATAAATGCAAAGAATTTATTACAGTTTAGAAAAGAAATTGCTCTTATGCGTCAAGAGAGCATCCAAGCAACGCCGAGAGCAAAGTGCGTGCAGTACTTGGACTAGTGTATACAGGGCAGCAGGTGAACGAGGGCAGTTTGAAAAAATCGTTATGGGCTAGGTCGGACACTAGAGGCGCGGTATAGGTGTATCTGGGCCAGGCTTAGGGGCGGCCAGATGCGCGGGATTTCATTACACGGGCATTTGGCTGGGCTGGGCAGCGCGGCAGATTAACGCGGCGGGCCGCGTTGAGAGGCCGTTGCCGGGGCTTTAACGCAATAATCGGACAGCAGTTGCTGTAGTAGCAGCGCACGGAATTTCCTACTCGGCCATTTACGTGAGAGGCCCTCTCCTGCGTGAATTCTTGTAACGTTTGCTCCCTCTCCTGCGCTGTTCGGTTGCCTTATCCATTTCTGCGGCTGCGGCCCGGTTTTTGTCAACCGCGACTTTGCAAAGCCTCGGTCGCTGTTGATTTAGAAAGTCGAGAAGACGCGCGCGCGCGCGTGCTTTGTCCGCAAACAGGAAACTAGTTTGCGGTAAACACGCGCGCGCGCGGGCCTCTCTGCTTTCACTGGAATCTTTAATGACCCCTTAATTTATACGCTTAACAGAGCCGGATTTACAAGATATTATTGTTTCTTAATTCCATAATTAATGAGACAACGAGAGAACGCTTGTTATAGTATCGCGCGTCAGTCTGCTGTTGGCTGCACCCCCTTCCCATGTCACCCTGGAATATATTAAAATTTAACGTCGACTTTGATTTACTGCGTCATAAGTTTAATAATGCATTTCGCGTTACTAAACCATCGCCGACCGCGGGAGAGGGAAAATTTTGAAAACTCCATACGTAAACGCGCTGCTGACGTGGTGAGGCGCGGCGGTGGGCGTTGTGAAATTTTAACTTGGCCTTTTACCGGCCATATAAAAGTTATAAACGTTAAGTAATAATGGGTAGAAATTTTTCCAGGGAAAATAATAAACCTCGAACGCTCTCTCTTTCTCTCGCCAAACGGCGTAAATATGCCTTCGTTTAAGAAGCAATCCGCGCAGCGAAACGAGAGCGCGCTTTGATATGTTTAATTACCGGAGCGCGAACGTTATTAATTGCTCTCTCGTATTTATCCTTCGAAATGACCCCTAGCCCGGGGCCAAATATTCATCAGCCATTCCTTTTCGCGTAAGGTTAAGCTTCGAGTGTACGATAATTCGATAAATATACGCCGATAAAAGAACAAAAAGGATAAAAGAAGAGAGGCCCATATTCGAGCCGAAGCGAGTGCACCTCATGCCGCATTCCATCCGGCATATACAACGCGAAGAATCTCAGGCATACACAGGTTGCTTGCAGGAGGAGGAAAAGAGGCAGACTTCCTTTTGCCGAAAATTTCGCACGAGCTCTCGGCGCGCATTCCCTTCCCGTCGGCGAACAATGCGCGCCAAATCGCTCGATCTCCTTCGTAAACGAGTGTGCAAGGACGAGCAAGGGGAGGGGGAAGGATTGTGGAGGGAGGAGGCGTGTCAGGTGGAGCGCGCAGGCGAGAGAGGCGGCCGAGCGAAACCGTTACGGGCGCCTGCTGCACTCGGGCAAGGGCCAGTTCACCTGCGCAACCGGGCTCTTCCTTCCTTTTGCAGACACGCTCGGAGAGCCCTGCTCTAACGGTCTAGCTCGTCCGCGCTCTATACCGCCCGTATACCGCTAGGCGCGGGCGTCTATAGAGGTGTGCGATCTCTCGGCCGCCTCTCTTCTCGCCGATAAGCGCTCGATCTCGTTCGCGCCTCCAGTCCCCGTCATTAGCCACCGGCACGGTGTGATCGGTAACCCCTCCCCTTCTTTTCCGTAGCGCTGACTATTTAACTGGAGGTTTGTCCTGCTTCTTCTGCTGCCGATGATCAAAGATCTAGGCCAAGCGATTATTCGCTTCTCTTTCATAATTGCCGATGGACTATGGATGCAGGTGGGCGTATGATTGAATTTTCTTCGGCGAATGAAAATTCATGATAGCGCGATGGCTATCAGTTTGGTACGCTGTTAGAGCCCGAATAGTATCGATTAATTTTGAGTGACAGTGTTATGCGGTACAAATGCCGGGGGTAAAACTGCCAGTTGAGATGGTAGTTAGTGCGGTTTGCCCTTTATCGCGAATGTCAGAGGGAAGTTCTCTCTTGTGCCAGTTATATCCTTTGTTCGAATCAATTTTGCATAGTTGCGGCCGACGCTTCCTCAAGAGCGAGAGAGAGATATGTACCGCGGCACCCCCCTGATACGGTATTTTGATGCGAGATGCGCCTGCCTTCTGAATGCGTTTTATCTATTTGAATTTCAGCAGTTAAATTTTAATGAAAACACCTGCCTTTACAACTGCGAAACTTTTCTGATTTATTGTTTCGAGCTTTTCTAGCTTGTTTAACGCTCATAAATATGTCAATTTCTAGGGCTTATGACTCGAGTACTCGCTGCCTTGTTTTCTATATCGTCATTATTTTTTTACTGTTATTGTTGTTGCGCTTATTTTCAAAAGGAATATTGTGAGATGACCATGTGCCGTGTTTTTCAGATGCCTAACTAGCCGTCTAATCAGTGCAGTGTATTTTAAAAGTTAACCCTCGTAGAGCTTGTGTTGTTTTAATGACCAAGCAAGTTGACACATCCTCTTTACTGTCCTCGGGAAACTTTAAAAAAAGCTACAATTCTACCTCAAATTTAAGATACCTTGTAACGAGAAGTGCAACAAAAATAAGACCAAGAGACGAGTCTAAGCTACTGAAGTTAAAAAAAAGCAAAAAAACAAGGCAGAGAAACGAAAGATGCGCCGAGAAAAAGAGAGCCTATGGACATCGTCACATAAACCACACAAAAAAAATGCAGTTCGGAGTATTGAAAAAAAGAGGAAAAAAAATGTGTCAGAAAAATTGGGCACGATGGTGAAGTCGTCGTTGGAATGGGGGAGTGCGGAAGTGGCCGGAAGTCGATGGGGCCTAATTGGAGAGCGACTGCTGGCTCGTCGGCGGGAGGGCGTGGAAAATGCGCCAGCCGCCCGCTGAGCGTGAAAGAGGAGACGGTTTTTCTCCGGGGCGCCGGTGGCCTCTCTGCCGGTGTCATGCGCGAATGATGAAGTTCCCACTCTCGGAGCGCCAACAGCATCCCACCCTGCACACACCCGATTATTCTCGACTCTAGTGCCGCCACAGCAGCTCCAAAAGTCTAAACTTTCTCTCTCTCTCGCTCTTGAGTGTGTCTGCATGTGTGTGCTGCAGCGGCCCCTGACGATTTTCCACCAGCCGTTTCCGGACTCTTTACGTTATAGAGCTCGGTAGCCACTAGTCCCCGCTCCTGGTAATGACCTTTCTCACTTTTATAACTCATATCCAAGCGGTGGAAAGTAATCTCGTGCTCTGCCCCGGTCTTTACGGCTCACTCTCCCAGGAGTCGTTAATTCTTTTGATTTTTCCATTAGACACAATCATTCGGCTGATTATCATCGAGCCGTATCGCATATCCGTATTGGTATAGCTGCGATTTTCCGCCCGTCGAGCACAAGAATCACTTAATTTTCCCGGCTCGAGGGAGCTTACCAGGCAGACAGGTCCATAACGATTCCCATAGGCGTGTAGACGCCCGGTTGAGAGCGGCCAAGTCTCTCTGCCATCCATCCATCAAGCGGGGAAAAAGGAAAAGCCGGGAACGGAGTGAAAGCCAAGTCTGCACGAGAAGAGCGCCCGAATTATTTCGGCGGGACTTGGCCACAGCGAGCCGCCCCATGAGGTCGGGGGGGGGGGGGCGAAGCCCCGGCTATGCCGGTGTGCGCGGCGGCTGCGTCGTCCTCGTGGACTTCCGGCGGCGCTCGGGGGGCGCGCGCAAGCACAGAGCGCCGGGCTCTCCCCCACGCGGCGCTGCCGGCGCTGCCGTGTTCTGCTCTGGCGCTCTCAGTACAGTCCGAGTTCGCGAGCAGAGCCGAGCGCAGGCTGCACCGCTGTCCCGTAGCAGCATCAGTAGCAGGCCGCCGCCGCCGCCGCGAACCGCTGCTGCTACTGGCCCGCGTAGATCGCGCGCGAGCTGCAGATCGAAGCGGACCAAGAGCAGCCGGCCAAGCTGTTCTTCCTCACGCTCTTCCACATGCGCGAGTGCCGGGGACCCCCGGCGCCCGCTCCCCCAGCCGAGCCCCCGACTCTCCAACACTCCGCTCTCACCAGATGAGTAAGCATCTCCACCTCGTTCTCTTATCACTCTGCTTCTTCTCTTTCTCTTCTTTATTTCTCTCACTCACTCACTCTCAGTTTCATCTGTATGTCCGAGTGCACAGTCCCTTTCACACCTCTCCGTCTCACTATAGACTCTACTACCCCACCTCCGCTCCGATCTCTCACTTGTTACGTGCGATTCTCTCTTGGCCACGTGCGGCCTGCTGGGCGATCGAGCTGCCGTGCCAACCTGTACACTCGCTCTTCGTCGCCTTGTTGTTTCACAAGTTTTTGGCGCTTCGATGGGCCTTTAGCAATCGAGTGGGATTCGACGATTGAGACGATTGACAGGTGGCCACGACAGGCTCGGTCCAAAATACGAATGTCAAAAAAGTGTCAGGTGTTCTCGTCGTAGCTGCATCTGCAGTCGACTTTTTTCTAGACGTTTCGTTTTCAACAAAGTTGCGGACGGTGCGTTTGCCGCTCTCGTGCGATTGAAAGCCCCGTTGACCGGGTCAGTGTCTTAATCGAGGCTTTCTCGGAGACAAAGACTTTCAGGTCATTTGATAAGACGTCCACGTTTCATTAACTTAATTAAAGGGCACGTACCAGTCTTAATCGACAGTTTCTTTTCTTTAATACGGAAAAGTAAGCTGGAACGAGAAATAATAATTAATTGATTGCCCCATTCTCTGACACCTGGAATGAAAAATGGAGCGTTGAATTAAATTCTCATACATTATGTATCTATTAACGTCACAATTTCAGAATTTGATTAATCGAAATTATATTAGTCTCGTGCCAACGTTTAAATATCGTCATCGAAATAAAACGCGAATTTTGACATTCGTATTTTTTTTTTGTTTGCAACTCATCAAATCTTGTAGAGCTTAGTATTTTTCCACTTTGTACTTCTGCTGTTGTAACTTTAATGCACTTTGTATTGTACACTACCCTATAAGCGTCTGATGGATGAAAAAAAATGGTCCGACTGAAATTCACACAGCCGCGAAACAAAGTTGCCGTTCGGCGACAACTTGACGTTCTACTCTTTAATAGAGTGAAGCCGATAAATAATACCGCCGGGCGGCAGGCGAGGCACAGTCCGCGGATGCAAAATTCAATGTGCTTTTCACTCCATAACTGGAAGAGTCAACTTCCTCCGGCGGAGAGAATCGATGAAGAACTTTTCCGATAAGGTTGTTCACCGAGCCTCCCCCCACCCCCCTAACTCCATGAAAAAGTACACGCTCTTCTATTTTTGCATTCTTACATAAGTCTACCTTGGCCCCCGGTCTATCCTTCAGTCCAGCCCCCCCTTTCCTCCCTATCTCTCTTAGTTCCGGACAACCGAGGACGCTCGAAAAGTTTTTCGGTTTAACGCTACAGCGTTTAATAAAAACTTGAAATTTGTTAAATATTCAGGGACTACCGGAGAGAGGCGTATTAACTGCAACGGCTCTCTCTCTGCGGCCTCCATCAAGTTCACGCGGAACTTGTTAAAAGTTTAAAGCAATTAGGATTTGACAGGCTAAAAACGGCGCGGACTTAGTAAAGGGGGGAGGGGCAAGTCCGATTCGATTCGGCAAAAGCTTTGGCGAGCAAACGATTGCCTCTCCAACGCCACCGATAATAATCGCGGATTTTTCTCGCTTTGTTATTTCGCCGGCGAAACAATAATCAAGTGCGCTTGCTCGCTCGCTCGCTGCTGCTCGATGAATCAAGCCAAGCGTATTAATTCCCCAGTAATTCAGCTTTCGCAAAATATCAGCGCGCGATAGTCCGAGCCGCAGAGTGGTTGGGGGGGGGGTGGATGGCTCGCTCGCTCACTGGTATATAGAAGGCCGCTTCGACCACACTAATAATCTCCCGGCGAAACGCCGCCCGGCGAAATATTGTAGAACAATGGAGGGTAGACTCGCCGCTGCTGGCCGAACTGCATTAGCCCAGGGCCTCCCTCTCTCGATGACTCGGGCCGTTCGAATCAATCATTAAAACCGCCCTCGGCCGGCTGGCCAGATAAGCCACATAATTCCATTCAGACGGGAGCTGGGCCGCGCTCGCGGCCGCTCTGTGCAACCTGCTGCACTCGACCGGCTATTACTGCTGCACCAGATGATACGCGCCCGCATCTCTCTGTGCGATGGCGAGTCTCTCGAAAATGATGGAGCCTGCCACCGGCTGACGCTTTCGTCTGCTCGTAAACGAACGTTTCGATGCCATTGCGAATAGCGTGTACCGTTCGATGAGTAAGCGCCATTGCAAAGCGTTCGCCGCCTGCGAATCTTTGTAGGAAAAAGGCATTCGCGGCAAGGGGAGAAAGTGTAACGGAAGGGGGGAAAAAAGCATTCGTCATCTGGCTAGAGTGCAGTTCTCGGCGGGCCTCGCAGCTGTACGTCGATAGAGCAGAGAAGTGCTCTATCGTCGGCGAGCGCGAGATGAGGAAACGACACCAAAGCTATGTGTACACGTGTGTGCAGATACCGATGGAAAGTCGTAAACGTGATCGAGGAGAGCCAACAGGATATGGCCAGAGAGCGAGGGGCGCTTGATCGCCGAAAGCTTTAACTGCTCTCTCGAGAGAGAGAAAGAGAGAGAGTGTCTTCCTCACGACTTTGCCCTTTTTCCACGCGGCAGTTAGGCGCTCGTTTAAACGGGATCAGGCCGAGGGGGCTAATTAGACAAAGATGCGACGGCAGTCCATTTCTCGGTGATTAGTCGGCGTTTTATGCTGCCGAGCTTTCCTCCTCCCTCGTCTGCCTCTCTGCTTACTACTTTCAAAAGTTTGGCCAGAGCTGAGTGTGTTTTTTCCGCAAATACGACGGAAGCCCCCGTGAGCTTTTACGGACTCGTCAAGGTCACCTCGGCTTCAAAGAGTTTTACTATTGACTAATGGAGCTACCCTCCCCCCCGCCTCGCTCGTTTGCACGTTGACGGGTCGGAACCGTGGGCGGGCTTATATTTGTAATTCCTGACGAATTTGAATATTGTTACATAAAGCTAGTTTGTTCGATTGCTATTTCTCGAAAGCTTTCGGTCGGAAGCTCGGGGGCTGATTTTGGAATTGACGCGCGTGCCAGTGTGTTGGATTGTGTTTTGTAATATTGAATTACGCGAGCGTACCGACATCAAAACTCCGGACTTGAAACAAATCTGATTGAAAGGCAGAGCTTTGTAATCACTAATATTGCATTGACGTTTATGGAATTTCATTGTGACAGCACACTCCCGTTAACGATTCGCTCTCTCGAAAAATGGAACGAAAAACATTGACTGAAACTCTATTGTAACTCTATTAAAAAAAGTTGAAAATTATTCAATCGAGTTTTTAATGCATAGGAACACAATGATATTCGTCTTCGATCCTGTATACTCGATTATCTTTGCGATGTACCAGAAGCCACTTTTATCTCGGGCCGCAGTAGTACAATTTGAAGAAAGCGCATCTTCGTCGTTGCTGCAAGCTCGATTGCCAAGTCGTGGAGCAGAGAGTCGATTCCGCAGAAACTCGTAAGCACCATACCGCGATGAGGAGGTTGTACAGCATGTCCCCTTGAGTGGTATCGGCAATGAGCTATAGGGATTTGCGGCTGCTCGGCAGAAACTTTTAAGCCTAGCCGTCATCCCCCTTACACTTTGCTAAAACTCGTACACTGGTCAGCGTGGCAGGGGCTCTTTTTTGCCCCATCCCTGCTATGCGAAGGAAGCGGTAATCGTCTTATTGCCCTTTTTCCAAGTCAGCTGTGGACGACCGAGAGAGGCGTCTGCATGCGGCCGTATTCGACGCATTGTCGGTGGGGAGGGGGGACGGCATTCTCGAACGCGACAACGCGGCTGGTACGCGAAGATCGATGCTCGCGGCCGTCCGGGCCTCCGGGCAATGTGTATTTTGATGCGTTTCGGGAATTCCACTCGGAAAATGCTTTCTCTGCCCGCGAGAGAATTTCGCCTGTATTTCCTGCTTCTGGCATTAATGAGACCGGGCCATTGCTATAACGGAATTTCGAGTGCTTATAACCGCATCGTATGCAACTTGCGCTTATGTATAGATATTTACTTACAGCTGGCGGCCGGCTCTTTCGTTTATAATGAATTATCGTTTATTTGTTTGCTCGGCCAGCGTCCAGCCTCGTTATTTCGGCATTAACATCTGAAAAAAAAACAATTCGCGAAAATGATCAAAACATGTGCGCAGCTTTTTAACGACGACAAAAATTAAAATTGGCTCTTAAAAGAGATACAAGAAGAAGCGTTATGCGTCGAAGCATTTGGATATAACGCAAAGAGTATCGATTCGCCTGGTTATATGCGAATATAGGCAAGCGCAGGCGTATATAGAGAGGCTTGGGCCGATAATGCAGTCGCGTGACGTCCGCGACAAAGAGATCATCGTTTCTTTTCTTCCTCTAGGCTCTCGGCTCTCTATTTAATTACCGTCGCGCCCCGGCAGCAGAGAGTATGGCCTTCGTTTTGAAAGCTAAGCCCCCTACATTGTGTCGAGGAGATCGAACGGACAGGGCTGAAATCGCTAAAGCAGAGAGAGAGGGAGAACTATCAGGGCCAGGTTTGGGACGCAATTGTACCGTTGCGCTTCTACCACGACATCTACCATCGACGCACGCTGCTTCTCTGACTTTTGTATATCGGCGCTTGTGGACGTTCTAGTTTCGAGCGGAAAATGGAAATGGAGAAGAATAGCCCTTGACAAAACAGTCATTCTCGCCTGTAGTAATATATAGTTTGCTTTGACAACGGTTCATTTTCATTCGCTGCAGATCGTTTTTTATGCGTCGATTTGTTTTTCGTTAAAGGCTACCAGCCACTTGTTGACAAACCTGGCATAGCAAGGGTTATCGCAAGGTATAGATCAACGCGGCATTGAAAAATGAACATGCCCAGAAGGTTTGATTCGAAAAAGAATTCCGATTAAAAAACTAAAAATCGACTTAAAATCTGTTGGTTATAGAGGCAATAAAACTTTGCGCGCAGAGTCCCCGCGCGCGAAGTGTAAATCTCTTGAAAAGTCAAAAAGTGATGCGGAGTAATACATATACAAGAGAAAGCTTTCCGGTGAGAGAGGGCGCAGTAGCCGGGACGAGTGCGAGGGCCCCGGCTAGATCAAAGTGGCGCGCCGGTAACTTTTACGATTTATCTTTGTTAAGCGTCAAGCTGCCCGCATTCCTCCGCTTTTCTCGCGCACTGATAGTCCGGCAGCAGAGAGCCTTGCTGGTGTGCCCCCAACCACCCCTCAAACATAATTCAGTTTTTTCAACTCCGTTTATTCTAACCAGAAGTTATTGCTCCCGGGTAAAACTGCTGCTCGTCCTCCGCCGCTGCCACCTTCTTCTTACTATTCATAAGCGCAAGTAAAATGTGACTCTCCGCAGCGGCTGATATTCCCTCTTTTTTTTTTTTCATCTCTTCCTAAAAAGCAAATCTTTGTCCTTCGTCTATTTACCCTCTTCGTCGGTCGGGACGAGCGCGATGTAAGGCTGGAAATCGACGCTAATGAAGAGAAGCGGCTTCGGCAAAACGGGCACTGCAAGATTAAGAACGTGGAAAAATAAGATAGAGCCCCGTGTTGGCTTGGAAAATCCGATACAAGCCCCCTATATCGCGGCAGTGGTGGAGGAAGGAGGGGCTGCCGAGAGGAAGGGGCGTGAAAAAAGAGAAGCTGAAGGAGGAGGAGGCGGGAGAAGCCGAGGAAAGGCGCGTGCGAGGGTGGCTCTCGCCCGGTAAAATAGCCGAGCAAAGTGGAGTTATGCCGCCCCGCTCCCTCCTTCTTCCGCTTTCAAGTTCCCTTTCGACTCGACGGAGAATTAAAGCGGCGCGATAAGGGCTTGGCCAAGGCTTTATGTAAACGTCGAGAAGCACCCTAGCTGTATATATACATACACACACGTATATCCGAAGCGAATAAAGCCGCGGCTAAAAAGATATGCGCGCGCGAGCGCTCTTTCCTTGCGTGCTGCTGCTGCTGCTGCTCGAGTGGCTCTAAAGAAATTCCGCGAGCATATTCAACCCTATTGACCGGCGAAATATCTCTCAGCGCGCCGCGTATTTATTCTCTTATCCAGCTCGAGCCCTATGATAACATTCTTCGCGGGCACTAGCTGAGGAGAATGGGTGGGGAGGGAAGGGAAGCTTAAGGGCCGGCTCAAGGAAGAAAACTAGGACTTTATTGGCAGCTCTTTCAAGAGAGAGAGAGAGGATCAAGAGAAAGGTTAGCGCTATTTTTTTCCTCTCTTCTTTTAGTACCAGCCACACAAAACATTTAATTACCTGCCGGGATTGATCCATGAAATAAGCCTAGAGGGAGAGATGCGCGTGGGAAAAGATGGGGCGCGTGGGCTCGTCATTATTGACAGATTATTTCGTATCAGTGTGCTATAGTCGTCGGGGAAAGGGTCTTAAAAAATCAAGTGTGCTTTAGGACTAATCCCCTCCCCCCTCCTACCAGCAGGGCGGCTACGACTACGTCGTAAGGACATTAAAGGTGAACTTTAAATTTAATTAACGGCGCCGAGCGCGAGCGATATCAATTGACTTTATCTGACGGGGGATAAGAAAAGGGAGGGCCCAGTAAAGGGGCAGAGGAGGAGGGAAGAGGAGGTTAGGAGCCGTGACTCGGATATCGTAGCTTCGCGGCACCGGACTTGGAACAAGGCGCGTCGCCTACTTATCTCTCTCTCTCTCTCTCTCTCTCTCTCTCTCTCTCTCTCTCTCTCTCTTTCCTCCTCTGCCCGGGCTCTGCCATCCTCTTAGTAGCCCGGGGTCTCTTAGTTGGCTGCGTCTTGAAAAGTAGCCGAGAGAGCTCTGCTCGCAGGAAGGCGCGCTCTTAATCTGCTCTCACCGTGAAAATGACTTATCCGAGAGGGTGGGAGCTGCGGATAAAACGAATTATATTTACTGTTATTGCTCCTCCCTGCTGTCCCGACTGCGCTCGCTCGTTCCTCCTTCTCCTTGTCCCCCCTCTGTTGTACGTAATTGCCCCTCGATTATTTTGATTCCGGCTTTGAGCATATAGACGCTGCTCGTCGACGAGTCTCCGCCATTGTCTCGCTCGATGACGCGAGTACAATCCCGTTTCGTCGTCGGTGGAAATTCAAAGCTGCTCTCTGGCGGTTGAATTTTGAATACGACTGGGTGCGTCGGAAGACGCGCGCGCCTCCCGAGGATGTTGCGATTATGTGCGACTCAACCCACACGTTTTGCACTTTGCTCTTGGGAATATCTGATTACTAAATAAGCGCTTCATCGGGAGAATCCTCGTGAACGCGGGTTACAAAATTTCAGAGGACGCTTATAAAATCACATTTAATTACGCGCAGCCCGATAAATTTGCATTTAGGCTTGTCGGATAGTTAATCGAAAGTAACTTTTGCGGCTTGTCCGCCGCTGGCTGACAAACGTCTCAAAACACCTTTTAATTAAACGGGGGACTACACGCAGGAGAGGTAGCTGCTACCAGTCCTGCGTGTAGTCCAAAGGGCGACTGCGAATTTTCCCGGAATTTCCCGCCGGTTCAACGTCATCGCGATTCTCTCGCGTATATAAGTTGTTGTCGGGCGAGGACGAGGGAGGGGGGGGGGGAACCAAGCGGTCGGCTTGTCTGCAGCGACGGCACACGAAAGCAGATGTGGCGCGAAAAGTGGCCAATCGTCAGATTGCTGACCTCCCCGGGGGGACATCGAGGGTGGGCCGGAAGGGGACGATGGCCATTAATTCGACTCTCCCGGGCCGGGGGAGCTCTCGGCTTTCCGGCCGCGAATTAACTACTTCATTAAAACGAGCCGCTAAATCAGGCAAATCCGACGTCGCCGCTGGCTGTGTGCTGCTGCTCGCTCGCGCGTGCCTTAATTCCCGACCTCCGCTTTCCCCTCTTCAATGCTGCCTGAATTATTTCCCAACTGCTAGCAACCGGCCAGTGTGTCCGACGCTTTAATGTAAGGCCGTGTTGCGGGGATTAGAGAAAAGACACCGAGTGCGAGATGAGCCGAGTTCTGCACACTTTAACCGCATAATTATAATGCCAAGCCGAGCACCTTGCAACCCCCAATGCAGCTGATCCTTATTTCCATAGTTCACCTCGATCGTTGCGATTTTAATAACGATATTACGATAGCCCGACAAGAAATTTTTTATGCGCGTCCACTGTTTTTTAGTTAAAAATTGCTTGGAAATTTGTTAAGCTATAGGAGAGCTCTTAGCTTAGCTCTGTAGCGCTTCTTTATTTGATCAGGACAGATTAAAAATTTAATAAAGTAGCCCCGATAAAACTAGCATTTCGAAATCTACCGATGAACTTGTTAGACGACGTTTTTTACTGCTTCGATTTTATTTGCTTCAGTCGACAAGTGCAGGGAATGTCCGATATTCGATACTTTTGAATAATTGAAAATAATTCGTTTTCGATACCGTGCACGTGTGCGAGTGTGACGTTTACAAATTAAAATTTCAGTTTAATGGAAAATTAGGAAAAAAGAAGCGGAGCTTAATCGCGAATTAAAGCGATATATGTATATATATATACTTGGGACGCGTATAATTTAGATTGTTTACAACGCAATTATTTTTTAGTGTTGCTTAAAACGCAAAATTACTTGCTAATATTTCAATGGTATGTTTATAATGCAATTACTTTTATTTACGCGATTAACACAGCGGAATTGATTAAGAAAAGTAAGATAGATAGCGCTACTGTTAAGTAATTGCGCGCTGCTAAAATTTACCGTTGCGGTCAAAGCATAAGATAAATTCGATTTCACGCTACTTCACTAATGAAAATCTAAAGGTTGCAAATCCAAAATTTGCGGTAAATAAAAATATCGCAGTTTAAGTATGATATTTTATTTATAAAAGTTCTTTACTTGCATCTTTAAACTCGTAAAATTGCGTAAATTTCACATAATTTTAAATCTTTTCATATTGAAAGTGAACATAAGATTATGCAAACTCATAATTCATTCGCAACCTGCAAGGATTAATCAAAAAAGTTCATAAAGCAAGTACATGCATTATTTATCGGTCAAACAAGCCCATCGTGTTGTAATAAAAATTAATCCTTTTTAAAAATGAGCATCTTAAATTTTCCGATACATTTTTCCCATTTTGGAAAGAAACTCGCTAGAAAAATCTATTTACCCTTGTCCATTCAAAATTTACGACGGCACGTCGTAAATATGCATAAAATGTTAGGCGCGCATCTATTCCTAAGAAATTTCTTTTAATTAAAAATTTAATTAACAGGTAACGATCTATTACGTTCGAATTACCAAAAAAAAACTTCTTTTTTTCCCAGCTCGACTCAATTTATTTACAAAGAAATAGAGATAATTTTTATAGCTTGTCTATTTAACGGGGCCCCGGCTTCTATTTACCGACTTTTAATTAATTTATCGCTAAAAGCCACGTGTTCATTAATTCCAGCGGGCCGCTGAAATATTTAAAGTAATTAAAATCGTCCCGCTGGCGGGAAAATTAAATTGAAAAGCGCTAGCTTCCCCGTTGAAACTTGTCGTGTGCCCCTTCTTGGAATAGCCCCTCTCGCCATGAGGTATAGAACGTCAGGGCTTGAAAAAACCGGCAGTCTGCGTATGGCCGAATAGCTGCTTGAATTCCCGAGGTGCACGCTCGATCCACCATGAGGGGGAAAAAAGAAGACGTCGCGCAGCCCTTTCTCGATTCCTACGGAACTTTTCAACTGGAGCACGTTCGTTTTCCCGGATATAACTGAAAAGCCACGCCGTCGCCAACGAAGCAAAGAAGTTGCAGAGGCGCAGCTGAAGCCAGTCTCGAGAGCGAAGCCGAGTAATCGCCGCGTCTCGAGCCGAACTTTCGAACGACCAAGAGAACTTCAGCAGACGCTCCTCCTCGTCAAAGCTCGAGACTAGCCGGTGAAGCTCCTTTGCCTCCGGTTAGTGTGTGCGCAGCTTTCCATAAGATACATCGGCGGCCTGTGTAGCGTGGAAGCTGCACCCGGCCACTGTAATTTCATTATCGCCGCGCTCTCGACGCCCCCGTATATAGCTGCTCGTAGGTTAGTCCGCGCGACCTGGTATTTCCGCTGGTCCAAAGGACAAACTTGGATTTTGTGCACTATGGAATTTCGAGGAGAGCTAGGCCTGGAGTTTGAAGAAACTGCCAGGGAGTCGCTTGGCCGGGGGGATTCTCTCGCGTTGAAGGAGGCTGAGCCGGAAATTCAACGCGACAGTAATGTCGAAATCTTATTATGGACGCGCGTGAAGGGGGGTGGCTCGAGCGGAGAGCTAGTCAAGGGATTTCAGGGCCGAAAATTGATTTTGCATCTTGTTGTACGCCGGTCTCTCGTGCAGCAGCAGCAGCAGCCCTCGCACCTAGTTGCTGTCTCTTGTTTTGAGCATCTCTCTTCACATCCCCTCCGCTCTTGTTGCACTCGAGAGACAAGCCCAAGCTTAGTGCAACCCTTGAGAAGCTTATATACCTACAGGGAAGTTTACGGCCGTGAATAAGAAAATAGTAATAGGTGAAAAGGTGTAGACTCGATCGTTTGATGTCTGCTTCTTTAACGGAACTCGGAATTCACGCTCGTTAATGCGATTCAACGGAATACCACATGACCAAGTGTGTGGCCGGCCCTATCGAGCTCGTAAAACTTTATCACCGCCGACAAACAGCGAGAGTGGAAGAGCTCGTATCGCATTCATATGCGCGCTTGCGTGAAACTTCTCGTTTGCGAAGATAATAAATAAAACGATCATTGCTCGCTCGCTTGTCCCCGTCGGCCGTATAACTCTCTTCGCACGCACTGCGTTACCTCGTGCATCACCAACTTTGTGCCATTTGATTCAATGACAAACAATAAAATATTGTCCAGTATCTCGATATAGTCCATACTTGATATCCGCAGCAGTTATCGTTATCGCACCATTAACAATCAGTATATCAGCGTTCTCTTTTTCGCTTCTGACCAATCTCCAGGGAACAAGTTCAGAATTTCATTAGTTTTGGTACTTCTAATAGCCAACTATTTAAGCCTCGAATAGTAAACAAAGCGGCACTCGATAAACTCGGTCTACACGAGGTGTGTCTCACGGAGGTCCAAGTCCCTTCGCACCTCGAGTCGCACGCTTCCGGCAAGCTTGAGCAAAGCATGCAACAACCGTGGGGCTGCTATGCACTTGTCTGTGTGTGGGTGGTTCCGAGCGCCGCGGGGAACCCCTAACTTTATTATCACGGCTGTCGTCGTCGGTGGCGGTGGTGACGTCGGCGGCGGCTGTGGCATCAGCAAGCTTGCGGCTTCGTCGGCTCGACGCCTGCCTCCCTTTGCCCGCCGGCCGTTTCGCGCGTATCCCATTCTCTCGGTTAACTCGGCTGTGATGCTCTTCGGTTTCGGGCTCTCTCTCTCTCCCTCCTCGTCACGAGAGCAGTTCCAATCTCGTAGCTCGTATATAACGACGATTCTACTCAGGAGCAAGATGTATGCAGAGGAAAAGATGAGATCTGTTAAGAAATTCCGACGGTCAGAGTTGCTCGGTAGGTCCTCTCCTCGTTCGATCGGCTTATAAAGAATTGTTTCGCCGAGAGCCTAGGTACAAGCGACGAATCTCTATAGATGTGAGGAATGGAAGCCCTAGAGGAATATACCAGTTGATGAAATTAATTTGCTCATGCCATTCAAGCAGTCTAGCGGCGTGATCTTTGCGGGGGCGGCACGGGATGGTTTATCGGAACTCTCCCATCAGCGAAGCGAAGAGAGTTACGCCCTCGCGACCACTAACGTATTGTTCGCTCTCGACTCTCCGCGCGCTGCGCTGACTCTAATGCCATTCATTTGGTCCTAATGCCCGGCCGCGCTTCTCTCATCACGCCCCTTCTCATCCGGCTCCTCGAGTGTGAAGAGATTAGCGCCACTCGCGAGCAAGGGAAACTTGCTCCATCTCCCATCTCTATATGCTACCTCGAGCTTTTCACTTGATTTCTTCAATGGGCCTGCGGCCGTAGTTCGATTGCGAGCCAAGCCCTAACTATACTGCTCCTACACATCGGATTACCACGGGCCATACACGTCCACCTCGATTCGCCTCCTCGCGCGTGGAAAAGTATTTACGCGAAATTTTCCGGCTAATAAGCAGTTGCCTCTCGCCCGCGCTCATACCCCTTCCCTCCACCGCCACTCGCTTGGTTTATCGAGTACTGTTTAATGCATTTTCCATTATGCTGGTAATACACTTTAAAGCCTCGGGATTCGAGCTAATAATCCGTTGGATTCGCTAGTCGTTGAGGTGGCAACACCACACCAGCACAGCACCATCAGCAGCTCTCGTGGGCAAATCGCTGGAAATGGATAAAGCGCATATTGCGAGA
This sequence comes from Anagyrus pseudococci, assembly GCA_030522585.1. NCBI lineage: Eukaryota > Metazoa > Arthropoda > Insecta > Hymenoptera > Encyrtidae > Anagyrus > Anagyrus pseudococci. Next base: position 19,144 of record JAPYYQ010002389.1, read on the forward strand.
GCCTGGTAATTTTTCCTTTGCTAAATATGAAAAACCAATAACCAGCGCGTGGGGTTTTGCGAAACTGGCTCTTTTTCTTCCTGCTTACCGAGGAGAGAATGGACTGCTCGTTAAAAACCGTAAAACGTGTGCGGCGAGAGAACTGGAGTGAAGGGGGATGTGGTAAGCTAGGGGTAGAACCAGAGAGAGAGAGAGCGGCACGCGCGAAATCGGGCGCTTTTGTCGGCTGTATGTATCTGAAGCTACCCGCTGGAGATATCCGCGGATAGAGTACGGAGCCTTCCCTTTAAAAACATAGTTGCAAACCAATTTTTGTGTCACACCAAAG
>JAPYYQ010002390.1:0-20324 GCA_030522585.1 Anagyrus pseudococci
ATTTCCTATAAACCGAGTATGTACCACCGGAGCTATACAGTATAGTAATTTTTATTAAAAATTTTTGTAATTTTTGTTTATACTTTTTTTTACGTGTAAGGGAGGAAAGTCTGCGTTTATTCTTTATTTTTAGCTTCCTTCGCGCATTATGAAAATTGGACGAGCCGCGCGGATGAGAGGAGCGAGCAACTTGATGATTGGAAGGGCTTTAATCGATTGATCCAGACTCTTTTTCTCTCTCTACTTTTTTTTCGACTCGTGTGTGTCTGGGAGTATGGAATTTCCCGGCGAGTTTGAGGAGATCGCGTGTTCTAATGCACTTTGCCGGCTCCCCGACTTGTGTGTGTGCGCTATTTGCTTGTGCTCGCGCGTGAAAAAAAAAGAACTCTTGCTTTTCCGTTTTGTCCTTGCTTTCGCTCCGCTCGCTCTCTCTCTCTCTTTTTTTCGCAATAGGCCGTAATAACGCCTCTTTAATTTGTCGACGTCATTACCGGCGACGTGTACACGCGCGGGGAGTGAATGAAAAGGTCTGTGCTGGTTCGTTCGACAACTTTAACGAAGCGTCATGCGCGTTTGTCGTTGGGATTTTTCAAATATAGAAAATAATAACTTTTTGCTCAAAGCGTTACATTTCTTCTTGTAATACATTACAGCATTGAAACTCGTCAACAGTTTGCATAATATTTCATCTGCAACGAGCGCTCGACTTGCACACTCGAAACAGTGTAACAAGCCAGCCTCCGAAATTATGCATCGATTTAATCGCGTCGCTAATTAATCGATCTTGCCGTTAATCTTTCCACGGGTAAACGAGCGCTGGGTGAATTAATTAAAAGTAAGCCACAACACAGCGTATATAAAGCCCCCTGCTCGAGTGAAAAAAGAAGAAGGTCCAGGAGAAGGCAAGTATAAACGCGGACTTGAACAGCGTGTGTGTGCCGTGTGGGGGGGGGGGGGGAAGGGAGAAAGTTTGTGCTGTTTTCTTCGCCCCTAGACCACGGGAGGATGGAAAATATCTCATAATTAGCATTTTCCGCTCGAAAAACTTTCGGGCCCGCGTACATGATTGAAGGAGTAGAGCAAAAAAAAAAGGAGAAGCGCGCTCGCGCGTGCTGGCTTCTTTCGTTGCCTATACCCCTTCTCGTCCGTTTTTCTCTCTTTCCCTCTCTGTACTCATCCTCCTCTACACTCTTTCCAACGCGTAAAGCGCGGCTGGATATGCCGGTTCTTTTTTTATTTTCGGCTACGTTCAAACAGTGTATACGAGAGACTTCAAGCGGTTATTTTTAATAATCACGTAATTCAAAATTATCGGTGCGTTACGTTATAGATAATGTAACTTTCGTCTCTCGAAATAATTAGCCGTACCGGAGAGAGAGAGAGAGAGGGAACAATCTCCTATAGCCCGGCTTTTTTTCACCCCCCGGGAAATGTTTATTACAGGATTGTTTCAAAATGAAATAATAATAGCCGTACAGTCAGAGATAGCTTTGTAGCCGAAACGAGGAAAAGGGAGAGAAAGGCTTTGATAGTACGTAAAGTTATAACACGCCCATACATTCGCGGGAGGCAATTTTCCAAAAATGTTTCATTACCCAAATGCATTTTTAAATTTCGTTTCCGCTTTACAGGCTCGCTCTCTCTCTCTGGCTAACGTCTACGCGCACATAAAACGCGTCTGCAAGCGTTCAGCACCTAGCTCAGACCCCCCCCCCCTCCTCCCCACCAATAGAGATAAGTAGAAAAAGCCAGAAGGGCACACGCTTGGGACTAGCCGACTGCTGCTGCTGCAGCAGTAGCGCGCGACTTTCCCTCTCTCTCTTTCTCAACGTGCGCAACGTGTACGTCTAGCCGGTTTTTTCGAAAAAAATGTTCCCCAAAGAAAAGTTGAGAGCGCGCGTGGATCGAAAAGGAGGGTCGTCGTCGCTATGAAGAATAAAATAAAAAAAAAAAGGAAAAAAGAGAGAGGGGAAAAAAGAGAAACGAAAGGAAAGAAGGAAACGAGAGAGATGGAGATAGGAGCAGCGTAAAATCGCAGACTGCACGTCGTCGTCGTCGAATACCCGAAAACTCACGACTTCCCTTTCTACGGGTCTTCGTTCTCCGCGAGAGAGAGAGCTCACTCCTCGGCTCGCCTCCAGGCCATAGACCCCGCGCGAACGCGTGTCCGGCATTATCCGAGCGAAGGAGGTGGGTAAGGGGGAGGCAGGAGGAGAGAGTCGAGGTGACGCGTCGGCAGGTCACAGGTACGGACGACGAAAAAAAAGGACGGAGAAGAGGAGAAGGAGGAGGAACGTCGAGGGCAGACGCGGCCGAGAAAGGACCCGCGGACAGGAAAGACGAAGCGAGCCGGGGAGAGAAGGGGGGGATGGTAGGGAAGTGGAAACAATGCAGCTCTGGACGCGCGCGGCTCGCCGCAATAGGCCCCCCTATACGTGAATATGTACATGCACTCGGGGCTCACCTCTCTTTCTCTACGCGCTAGTATTCTTTACGTTTTCCACAAGAACGCCTCTCTCTCTCTCGCTCTCTCGCGCTCTTTTCTATTTCCCTTGCAAATGACAGGATTGTTCGAAAAGAGTTTTTCTAGATTTCCTTCTTGTCTGGGGGCTCTCTCTCTCTCTCTCTCTCTCTCTCTCTCTCTCTTTCTCCTTTTTATCCGCGCCTCAGCGTTTGCCCTCCCCCTCCCTCCCGTGCCCCTTACCCATTCTCTTTATTGCTTTATCAAAGGCAAAAGCTCGCCGCTGTTTGTTTTTTCCGGCTCTACCATCTCTCCCCCCCCCCCACCCCCGTCGCCCTACTACCTGCCCAAGTCCGTGCGTTTTGTTTAACAATTTTTCCACATAGAATTCCGGCCGCTCGTGAAATTGAGACCAGCACGGGGCACTACTCCCTTTCCCCTTCTCTCTTTCTCTGTCTTTTGGTCCGTGCACATCGAGCGCGCTTTATTTTACGAAGACTCGCTTATTAGCCGCGCGCGCTTGCGCTCTTTAAAAATGCATCAGGCCGGGGGCGCAATGTACGCTACAACCTACAGGGTGAGAGCGGGGTAGCGCGGGATGATTCGCGAACGAGCGGGAGAAAGAGAGAGAGAAAGCCGCGCACTTTGAGAAGAAAGAGGTGAGCGCGGGAGAGTAGGCGAAGAGCCTTATTATGTTTAGTATCGAGTGGGCGACTTCCTCAAAACTTTGCCGAGACCCTCCCCCCTGCTTGTCTTAAAGGAAAAGGGGTGGAAAGGAAGAAGAAGAAAAAAAGAACCGCAAGGAGAGAGAGAGAGCCTCCTCGTGTCTGGTTTACTCGAGTCTCGGGGTCCGGCGAAGCGCCGGCTGAGCGAGAGAGGGAGAAAAAGGAAGCGAAGAGGCTAAAAAATTACGTGCAATCTCGTTGAAAAAATTGACGTACTCAGGTGTGACGGTGAATTGGATTACAAATTACGGCGCTCGCTCTGCTGTTGCTTTAATTTGCGAAATGTATTTTTCATTTAGCCCCAGCGAGAGCGCCCTTTTCCGTTTATACAAAAAAGACTCCCGGCCAAAGAGGTGTGTGGGAGGAGTAGTAGGGGTGTTAGAAGGGCAAATTTAAATATTTAAAATACCACAGGGCATAGAAACGCGAGTAAGAGAAAGAGAGAGTGCACGCATTCATTTGGAGGGCGGCGCGTCGTCGTGCTTCATCGGCCTCCTCGTCGTCGACGCGCATTTCGCGAATTTCCCTGATATTGAAATGACGCGAATAAACTTCGCGCTCTTTGCATATTACTTCAGCCTCGGTCCCGGTTAGCCCCCTACCAGCGCCAACCAGCTGCGAGAGCAGCTTAAAAACTTCCACGGAACAAAAAGAAAAGCTCCCCCCGCAGAGTAGTAGCAGCAGCCAGCAGCAGCAGCTCGTTACAGTCGCGCGCCGGCGCGGGCCCACAGAGTGTAGCGGGCGAATAAAAGCAGCGAGAGCTACTCTACAAAGAGTATACAGCTGCGGGGGTTGGGGGGCGAAAAGGACGAGATTTTCTCGTCTATCGAGCCGCGACGTCTGCCTGACCGGGGGACGGCTCTTCTCAGCCGGATAAACCGACACGACGACGAGGGGGGGGGGGAGGCCTATACGTAGAAAATAAAAAGCCGCGCGCGCGCGCATCTACTTGCCGGGCGCGTGCGTTTTCGGCGGATAAAGAGAAGCTAAAGAAGAGAAAGAGGTTTGCTGGAAGAGGATGGGGGGCAGTCTGAAAGCCAGTCCGTAGGAGAATGTCGAAGAGCCGCGCAAACGTGACGGGGGCGTGTCACATTGGAATACAAAAGACATAATGGCCGCACCCGCATGCCGAGGCGCGCGCGCGCTCGCGCCTAAAGCTCAAGAATACCAAGTGCCCTCTCCCCCTAGCCCACTCTATGCTCTCTCCTCATACCCCCCCAAAGTGACATCGTAGTTGCTGCCCGGCACTGGACGTAGGCCGATTCCCCATTCCGCGCGACTTTTCGCGTCGACGTCGTCGTCGCGAGAGCCTCTCTCTTTCTCTCTGCGGTCTTCCGTAGCTGCTGTTATGCTCGGCTTTGGGCTTCTTTCTTCGGCCCATATGGCTTGCGCCGGCTCTTTCCCGCGCCGAGGTTTACATATGGACTGCCGCTGCTGCTCGGCTCTTTGTGTCCGACTCTTGTTAATTGACATTTTTTTTCTTTCTTTTTTTCATTCTTTCCTCTTTCGAATTCAAAAAGGGGAACAACATTTTTTTCCCCGCTGCGCTGCAAAGAGAGCCGATTGTCCGATTTATTCCAAAGCGAGAACGTTGCTGCTGCCGCTGCTGGATTTCAATGTAGTGCGTAGTATGTAACAAATGCACGTGGTTGATTTTTTTTTGCCTTATTCTTTCGAAAACGTATTTAACGACGCGCGTTACAATATCGCAAAGTACATTTCAGCCGGGCGAAAGCCAAGAGAGAAAAAAGCAAAGTAATCGCGTCAGTCCATTCGCTCCTCTCGCTTGTCTTCATCTCCATTACGCGGATCGCGAAGCCGCCGTATAAATTCACGGTGCACATAGCAAAGACCGCCGCTGCGAGATATAACGTTGGTAAGGGAGAGAGAGAAAAAAAGGAGGCAGTGAGAGAGAGTTGTACCGAGAAGAAGCGAAAAAAGTCAAGAATAAGAAAGCAAAGTTTTTCCATAAACCCCTCCCCCTTTGTAGCCGCTAGCGAGTCTAAGGTCGTTTTTAGTAAAACAGAAAGATCACGGGCATTAGCACTCAAAGGATTCGCCGGATTAGCCGGGGAAATGAAGAAATTGAAAAATAAAGCCGAGTATAACCAGCGCCGCATTACACGGCCTTTCGTAAGAGCGACAAGAAATCTGCTCTTCTTAGAAGCCAAGGTAGACACATCACGCGGTATGGTCGAGCTTCAAATGATACGGGAGAACGCGAGAGCCTCGTTTTATATCGCAGGATGTAATATCGTGTCGACCAAGCCGTAATAATGCGGCTGGCTATTTGTTTTGCCGGCGGCGTATAACAAATCGCGCTGGCTCGGGGGCGTTTTTTGTCGTTGATTCACGGAAAAAAGCGGCTCTGTCTATACCTGCTCTCGCGCTTTCTTCAATTACCAGCGTTTTTAAGTCCGAGCGAGACGAGTAAATTAAATTAATTAAATGCGCGCGGGGTGGACAGAGGGGATGTTTAATAAAACCAGCGGCGGAAAAGTTTAATATATGGTTTTAATAATGAATCGCGCGTTGTTATAAGCTCGGGTTATATTGTAACGAAAATATGCTCCGGCTCCGGATTTATATAGTTGTATTTCGTATATTTATTAGGGGAAACATGTATTGACGGTTTGGAATTCAACGAATGAATATTATTGTGCGTGAATATAATAACGTTCGCTTGATTTTTGTAATATCGCGCGGGTAATGTACATTTTTGTACAAGGGAAAAAAGCTGTATTAAATATCGCGTAAATTTTTTCAAAAGCTCGAATAATAATCGTCAGAGTAAAATTAATGAATTTTTTAACGAGAAGCACGATTTTTCAAAGGCCACAACCCCGTAACCCCCAATCTGTAAATCGCGAATTCCACAGTGAATAATGACTCGTGCAAGCTAATGCAACAATTAAATAAAGATCAAGCCCCGTACACTCTACAAGCATAAAGCCCTTGATGCACAGTGTTCAGCCAATATCCCTTACAGCGGAAGCAATAAATCCCGGGAAAAAATATATCGGTGGCCATTACGCACTCGAAACGCATCATCTTGACTGCTCCGAAACTCTAGCCTACGGCGAAAACCTTAACGACGAGTCGGCCGAGCAACTCTAACCCCATGTCTCTCGGCTTGAAGATTACCCGAAAGGGCACAAGTGATTACGTCGTTAGCCGGCAGCTCGGAATCGCGCTAGTGGGAGAGAAGGTGAAAAAAAAGAAGGCAAAAAGGTAGAGAAGGGGCCGTTGGAGGTGGTAGGTCTCTCGCTCTGCCGGTATTCGCGCACGTCATATAGTGGATGCCAGGGGCGGGGGGGGGCGGAGGGTTATTGGCTGGGTCGCGCCTGTCGCGCGCGCCGGCTCGGCTGAATTTTTCATGCGAGGCCCGTCGTCGGCCGGGGCGCCTACTGCGCGCGCTGAACAATATTTGCGCGCGTAATGAATACTTGAAAGCTCGCTCTCGGGCTGCTTGGAAAAGTGGCGACAGAGAGAAAGAGAGAGGGAGGGAGGGAGGGGGGGGCAGTGGAGGGAGGCTCTCAAATAAGTTGCTCGATATGCGCACGGCCGCTTTAGCCCGGCCATTACGGCTAATGGAACGGCCTTTAGTTTGATTATCATTCGGGCCCTGTGTATTTTGCAGTGGGATTAATTACACGCGTTTTGTAGGTTTCCGCCGGGACGGGAGGGGCACTTGTGCTCTGTGGTCGCCACACTCCCCTCCACCCTCCAACTGAAAGGGAATTGATAATTTGAAAATGACCGCGGCGTATATGTATCGCTATCCTGGATAAATAACGATCAACTGATGGTTTTTCATTTGATGACTCGACACGCTGTGCCAGGGGTATTTACAGGTATGCTGTGGACAAGGACACCAGTTGAATTTTTTATAACGATTATATTTTATTCATCAAAAAAAAAAAAAAAATATATATAATTTTTACTCGTGCAAAGTACACAGAAGTCGACAATTACATTCATGCAAAAAATCCAAACATTGTACCCTATATAGCGTTGAATCAGCACTCCTACAATGCTGACTATCCATTAACCCTCCCTCCTCGTAAAAAAAACAAGAGAAAATCAAAACATCTGCCAGCTGAAAAGCGTATTAAATTTAGCGTGCCTCGCGGCCGACAAGAATTCGCCCGACTTTCTCGGCCGAGACGAGAGGGAAAAAGGGAAGTCTAAAGGGATGAGCGATAGCCCGAGTCCAGGTATATGCAAGAGAACGTATGCGGACCCGAAGAATATGAGGGATGACGCGCGGTGAAAATACCCCCAACGAAAACGAACGTACAAAAGAACGGCTAAAAGATGGACTACTGCTGGTGTTAGTTCGTCAGCCGCGCTCGGAAGCGCTTCTTTCCAATTTGCATGCTGGCTTTCGCTTATTTTCTATTTTGTAAACAAACATATTTTGCTACTTTAGCCTTCGGCTATTTTCTCGAGTTCTGTTGCTAATTAAAGTCATTCATTTTAGTAACGACAAATTAATATTTATCACGAGAGTCCATCAATTTAATTAATCACGACACCAATGATTACCGAGTATCCAACACTTGTTGGTATTCAAATATTCATATGATAGCAGACAAAAAAAGAGAAAAAACAACTCATAACACTTTTAAGAATTCCTAATCACGTCCTAAAATTCGAAAACCCATCAGAATCGATTACCGATCGGAGCCGTTCGATACGGCTTCTTCAGCGAACTCTCCGATCGATATTCCCTCGCGTCATTCCACGAGCGAGCAAGTTAAATACCGTAAGAAAGAGCGAGCGAGCAAACGAGAGAGAGCAAAGGAGAGGCCGAGGTTACAGGGGTTTTAAGCTTGCGCACGTAATCCAGGCGTAAGTTGAAGCGCGCGCAGCCGCGAAAATGAAGATTTACGGCTGAATTAATGGGATTACGGAACGAGCAGCGCTGGTGCGGCAGGGGCGAGGGGAGGGGGGGGGCGACGTCGCTAACACGTGTTGCTCGCTAGCGCCGTGTAATCGAGTTGCGCGACCTTATTCCTTGGGCAGAGCAGTACCAGCGCTGTAGTAGTTGTCTGGCTCAACTGACTGACGCTTCACTCCCATACCGATCGCTGTGCCGATCCAGCGCATGCGCGAGAGAACCAGTTGCCGATATCCGTCCTGTGATTACGTCTTTTTCCGCTCGATCGGCCCCCCTTTGGCCCTTGCTCTTTTCTTTTTCAAACTCTTATTCTCTTTTTCGAACGTCGACCTATGTGTACCTGCCGTCATTAACGGCCCTGCTTTTTGCAGTTCGATCGCGTCACGATTTTCACCCCCACTCTCTGGACGAAAAGGACACGAAAAAAAATCGAAAAAAAAAGAAGGAAAAAAATCACGGCAGCCGACGGGTAGCGCGAGACAGACACGGCGGACGCACACGGTGAAATAACGACTTTTCGACGGAGTGCACGTACTCGCCCTCCCCTTCCCAGTGCCAGGGGAAGAGAGTTAAAATAAATATTTTCAATTTCGAGAGAGAGAACGGAAAACTTCTGTCCCGCGGGGTTTTTTTCACTAGGGTCTCTTGCGTACGAGGGGGGGAGGGGAAGGTTTCAACGCTCTATTGATTTTGTAAAGCGAGAGCCTCTTTTTAATTGATCAAGCGTCCGTGAGTGCCCGAAGCCTCTGCTTCCCCGCTCTCCCGGGACCGTGTCCATTCCAATATGGTGTATAAACGTCGATGTTTTCGCGCTCGTTTTCAAAAGCGTCGCAATACACGTCGAGCGAAAACGACAGGGCTTGCGGACGTGTGTAAGCATCGATTTTTCGGAAAATGATCGATGCGGAACAGCCGGAGGGTGCCAACTAACTACACAGCCGCAGCGTCGAGTCGCGCAAAGTGCGCAATCGGCAGTAGCGAGCAAGGAATAAGGAGAAAGAAAGAGAGAGAGAAAAGTAAACGAGCAATAAATCGCGATCGCTGCAATTCTCCAGCAGCAGCAGTGACTCGCCGGCCTCGTCCTCCTTCGCGCGCGAACCTACAGAGGCGGACCTCCGGGGGGTGTTGGAGAAGGCAAAGGAGGATGGGGTTGGGTAGCTCGGTAATAGCTCGAAAATAGGGAGGAAGAGGAGGCGGGAAAAAAAAGGAGCCGAAGCAGATCGCGATCAGGCAAAAATGCAGAAGGAGAAAAAAGAGAGAGAGAGAGAGAGAGAGAGCAGAACGCAAGGGGTCTCGAGAGTCCGGGCGGTATGTGCCGGGGCGTAGATAGAGGGGCTCCCGGGCCCTCCCAAGCGCCCGTTGTATCGAAGCAGAGGCGTTGCCCCGGCAATCATCTTTCGGTCGCTCGCGTGCGCCAAACGACCGTCCTCTCTCCCTCTCGCAGCCAGTCTCTTTCTCTCTCTCTCTGTCTCCTCTCCGACCTCGGCCATTCCCTCTCTCTCTAAAGCCGTGTTCTTTCTGGATGCCCCGGGGGCGCGCGATTTTTGCCTCTCCGCGTCGTCATTTTTCATGCTCCTATTCGGCCCCCGGTACACGGAGAGGCCGTTTGCTCGCTTGCTCGGCGGCAGTTAGCAACCGCTTATTTAGGAATGAAAACTCACGAGACGCGACGCTGAGAGAGAGCCAGCACTGCGAGATGCTATATTCTTATACGAGCGACGCAGGAGCAGCAACAGCCCTCCAGCCAATTTCGTCGTGGGAACCCTTGCTCCCGGCTAGCTCACTCTCTGGAATCCCTTAAATGCTCCCCCCCTTGTACCCCTCATTTCGTTATCTCTCTTGCTTTACTTTTTTTCTCTTTTCATTCCCCTTAACCCCCATCCTCAACGATCGCGCACGTTCGTTTTCTCTAGTTTTAACTACCGTTCGCGTGAGGAACATCGGCTGCCCCTATTCTCGTTATTCCGTTGCGAGAGTGGACACGCACTGCGGATTTTGGCACTTTCAGAACGCTCCTTTTCAAAAAACCGACTTTTCAAATCGGTCCAATTGCTCCGATATAGATTTTTTTTATTTTTTGCTAATGTTTAACTGGGAACTCCACTAGGTTTGTCTATATCTATTTTTTTCGAGGATTCTCGTTTTCAACGAACTTCTCATTTGTACTCATAAATTTTATCTTGTAATACACTTTTAACATTTTTCCAGCAATACGATACCCATCGACATTAATGATATCTTATTCATTTCAGCCGGTCTGAGCGCTCCCATCTCCATACGGTAACATGATTCTTACATAAAGACACCCTAAAGATTAATAATTAAAACTTTACCCAGACATCAGGAGGGGGTATACCGGATCCTTTGCACATGTTCAAAGCCTACTCTGTCCTGATAATAAAATTTAAATTTCTCGATTGAAGAACAAACCCTCCTCCTGTACTGCTACTAGCCTCTACCCACCCACCGGGTAAGTACCTGCATTATTGAAGTGTGCTTTGCGAGATAAAAAAAATGAGCTTCCATTTTTCACGCAGCCATAAAATATTTTACCTTTGCTTTTTCCTGAAAATGAATTTATTAAACTCTATCTTTCGTCCTCGTATAAAGTTCGTATTTCAGCTCTTCGGATTCTCTCTTTTTTTTCGATCTCATACCTTTTTTTCCCTTCCATTTTTCAACTTACGGAAGAAACTCGTTGATCGTTCATTTTTAAATATACCTTAAAAGCCCGGGACGTATTCACCTTTTACTTCCTTTTTTTGCACAAGCGTACTCCAACCTTTCCCCCTGATCTTCCCAAAGCCTTTCTAGTCTTTAATTTCTATTTTAAACAACAATTTCATCCCTACATCCAAAAACATGAGATCATCCACTTTTCATCAGCGCCAACATAACCTTAAAGTCTCTTTATCCCTCCTCTCTCTCTCAAAAACAAAAAAAAATCGAGCGCATATCGATCGCGTCCCGTTCCACGTAGCGCTCCGAAACTTTAGCAAAACGTCGCTCTTCCTCAGCGGCTCTTCGAATTAAGCCTGACGATTCCATGGGCCGTCTCCCTCCGGCCGAATGGGCATGTCGGAAAAGTGCGCCGAGCGACTCGCTGGACGTCGTTGAAACGTCCCGAGAACTTTTATTCCGCCAATCTGCCGGCGAGAGAAAGAGAGCGAGTCGGAGGCGCGCGCGAAACTTTTACGAAAATTTAAGCGAGAGAGAGCTTTGCGGCAGTCGGACGCGACGTTGGAGGAAGTGTGGTAAGGGGAGGGGGGAGACTGAGGCATCGAGCATAGCCATTCGCATCTAATTACCGGAGGGCCGGTGGGGGGAATAATGCATTCGCTCCCGATCTCATCTCCTTCTCGCCTAATTTATCTCGGATTTTATCTCTTCCGCTCTCGCATTTTCTCCTATACTTTATTATCCACACGACTGAGCTCCTTGTCCGTGAATTACGCTTTGATTATTTAAGACTGAAAATCTTTATACCTGTGATTTCAATAATAGACTTTTCAAAAACAATAAACAAAAAATCAATTCGATCGCTCAATACCGATCGGAGAAGGCTATCAGTATGCAGCGGTGGGCAGTTCTGGGCATATTAAAAAATCATAAATCCTCGTCGAGTAAAAAAATCCATAAATCTCTTCCTCTGCGTGCAGGAGAGGGGGGGTTAGAGCTTGGCCGTCAGTCGTTCATAGCGGCTTTTACCATTCCTTTAATACAGCAGCGTCTTCCCGCTCTCGGTGTACGTGGGGGCACACCTTGCGCAACCAAGCGATCTCGCGGGCGGTAGGGCTTTAGAGGGGGAGAGAGAGATGAGCGCGAGCGATGAGGCTACGCGATTAAGCGGTGATTTACGAGATCCGCGTCCACCTGCCTCCCGCGGGCTTCATTCGTTCCTCTCTCTCTCGCGAAAACCAGTCCTGCCTCGAGATGACTCGGAAGAGCGACGGCGAGTATATAGCTCGGGCCTCCGCGCTGGCCCCTATCCGTCAAGATAAGAGAGTCGTTCCTCCGCAATGATAAGCTGGGCCCTCCTCTCTCCGCTGCGTATACCGGAAATCGTAAATACACACCCTTTTCCGCGGCTGCAGATACGGCCTCCGCTCGCTTTTTCACTCGGGGCTTCACCCCCTCTTCTTATCTTACCAAGCGGTTCTTCCGCGTTTATTGATTTAGGAAATCGAGCGCTCTCCGTCTTTTCGGACGGGATGTTTGATGTGCCCCCGAGAGCGGAGCCCTCCTCTCGACTTTTCCGACCAACTTGTTGATTCGACGGAGGATGGCGCAGAGAGACTTAATGCCAGTCAATTTTCGTTATCTCGCTCGGAAATATTGAGTTTCGCCAGGGAGGGGGGGAGCGGAAATGTTTATTGAGTGCTCGATATATACGTGTACGTTTGGCAGAGCTCCGGCACGGTGTCTATTAGGTGGATGGATGTACATAGGGACTTGAATTTTTCAGCGCGAACTTTGAATTTTTAAAGTCCGGCGAAAATTTTAATTTTAACGCGCTCGCCAGCGCGCGCTTTTCTCTCGCTGGAGTGGCATGAATAAATCAAGATGACGTGGTTGTTGCGAGAAGGAGAAAGAGCGGAGGGAATTTCTTTCCGCTGCAAGTGTAATGTCAGCAACACGTCAGCAAGTCGTAGAATAACAGCGACGTTGCTTCGAACAGCCGAGCTTCTACAAACTTTGTTTATTTATCCTGTAAGGGAGGGGGGATGCTGTATCATTTCAACTGTTTATTCGAAATTTGTTATTTTTCCAGCGCGCGGGGATCCGCAGTCGGCACGCGCGCGAGTTTAAGCGTCCTGCAACCTTTTACGCGTCACCGAGCGCGGAAATGTCTGTCTTTCATCCTTAGTCTCGACATTCAAATTACTCGCCGCTGCAGCCACGCACAAGAAATGCAGCAACGAATAACGAATAAAAAATTAAATTACCCTCCCCGGCAAAGCGTTTTTCGAAAAAAAATAACACATTTCACCGGTCATTATCATGCCAACGGGGAATCGATCATTTCGCTCAATTAAAATATTACACTGTCAATATAAGCGTCGGCGCACGGACACGCAAACTTAGTATATATCCATCTCTCGATCGAGAGTCAATCTCTCGCGTCTCCAAGCATATCGACGGAAGAGAGAGAGTAAAAGCTTGATCGACAGACACGCGCGATTCCTTATAGCTTACATGCGGTTATAGGCAGCGCAGAGCGACGTTCCCACGGCGAGGCCGATTTATGCTGCCTCCGAAAGCGAAACGCGCACAACTCGCGCCCCGAGCGTCTCACGTGCAAGGCCGGGAGCGGCTTTTACGTCCGAGGAAGCATCTCCTCTGCCCTTCCCCCTTCTACCTTGCACTCCCCCGAATTATGCAGGAATCCCATTGACGGTTTCTTCCTTCTCGAATTAAGAATCCAGCCATTTGCCCCAACGGGGAGCAGAAGTAACAAGGGGGGAGAGAGAGAGAGAAAGCCAATAATTTCGGCGGCTCGAGGCGCGCGCAAACTCGACCCCCCGAAGGGTCTCCGCGGCGAGGAAGAGAAAAAAAAGGAGGGCGAAGCAAGCGCGGAGCGGAAGAGATAACCGTGCCGAGAAGTAAAAGAGGGGCTGAAGGTGAAAGAGGAGAGATACGAGGGAAAAAAGTGAGACGTAATGAAGAAAGCGCAGTAAAAGGGAGCTGAGAGATGGGGAGAGTTGGCTACTCTGCCCCCGCGAGAGAGAGAGAGAGCACCTGCACATTACGGGCGAGCCCAGAGGCCTAAGGGCAGAAGCGAAGGAGAGCCGCCATAATTCGCGACTTGTGTGCTGCACACCGCGGCAGCGTAGCCAACGTATATATCGAGAGAGAGGCCACGTAGGCACGAGAGCGGCAGCGATTCCTCCGCAGTCTCAGCGCGAATTAGTGGCCGGCAACCGAACCTCCTCCCCCTGCCGGGCAATTTTGCTGCGGCGTATATATATACCGCGAGAGAGGCCTAATAACAGGGTCAGACGAACGACTGACGGCGCCGATCTCTTTTTCCCTCCTTTCGCTCTTTCTCTCTCTTTCTGCGGCGACGATGGAATTCTCCTGACCCGGTAATATATGTCTCGCGTATTTTTGCGCTTTATGAGAGAAGAAGAGGTGAGAGAGAGAGAAAGAAATGTGTCCAGACGACTAAATTAGCGAGTCGGCCGACCTTGCCGATTAAAATGCAAATTCGATCGTGAGTCACAAGCACACGAGAGAGTGTGGGATATGTATATGCGTGCGCGGCTTAAATAGCGTTTTGCCCATTGTATCGTGCTCTGCAGGATTCAGGATTTTGCATTTAGCCTCTCTCTTTCTTCTTGCTTTTCCTTTCTTTTTTATTCGCATACGATTTAAGGTGAGATTTAAACGCGGCTGTGTATTCGGCGTGTTGTAAAAACCGTGGACGACTTTATTTTCTCCGATAAACTTCAATAAGAACCATAATGTTTATACAAAATTATGGATTTTTCATAATGCGACAGATAGTTTATGAGCAAAAGAAAATTGATAATGACGATGTCGGCATGGAAAGAATAGCACGTCTAACCATATCCTGCGCCTATCTACTTACACTCTCGGTATAATGTAAATAGCATTTTTTATTCAACGCAAGTACACACAAACACATCCTTCCATTCTAATTCATATTATATTTCCCCGTGCTTTCTAAGCCGCGGCGCGCCTCCGCGTGACTACTTTCCGTTTTTAACAAAAGGCATAACATAATGCAAATTGCATACACTTACATGCATATATGCATCGTGTGCGTATCATTAATGCGGCAAGAGAGGGCTTAACGCGAAATCACTATTCTTCGCGAAAATAATTTGCACCTGGCGCAAACTTCTTGCTTTCCTTTTGAAATTCAATGCCTCTACTCGCGTGTAGTTATAGCCATCACGCATCTCGCGAGCTAATTAGACGCTTGATTTAAATCAGGAACACCTAGGGAGCACCTAATTACATGGCCATTAGCGATCTATACCGGTGAGGAATATTTTCAAATTACCCGAGAGTTTATGTATCAGCGGACAATCTTACATTTCCTCAAAGCTAATTGAACAAACAAATCGATACTTATATTTTCCGGGAACAACATATTTCTCCTGCATAAACCAGGGTGACTTTGCAAAAAATCTGTAAGCAGCTCGGACCAAAACAAACCATTCGCGCGTGCACTTTATCAAAAATTTAATTATCACCTTCAGAAACGGAAAAAAGAAGCCAACGAGAGAAATTCAATCATCTCCTCGAACGCCCCCTGCATCTCTTCCACTTCCTGAAATCCCAACAAACGCAGGCAGTGCGTTAACCACAGCGGAGATCACCGCGAAGGCTATCCCTAAATCACCGAGTCTCTCCCCGATCGGCCATTACACGCTCAATTAAATCCAGAGCAGCGACTCTCCTTCACTCCTCCGAAGAGGCGAAACAAGCGAGAGAAACAGAGAGAATGAACAAAAAAGTAGGAGGGGGAAAAAAACCGATCTGTCATATTTCGCTTCAAGGGCGTTGCGGACTAGCCAGCACCAAGTTATAAACCCCTCCATCTCCCCTTCCAGAACCATTGAGAGAGAGAGAGCCCGTTGGTCGCGGGCGTTTTTTAGGACTGCAGCAGCAGCCAGCGGCGCCTCCTCGGCGCACTGCTCCAATTTTCAGCGAACCGGGCCTCGAGAGTTTCGGGAAAGAAAGCTCTCTCGCCGCGGAAGACGAAGGGTAAGAAGACGAAGAAGAAGAGGCAGCGAGAGGAGAAAAAACGAGTCGGCTATAGCCTCCTCTCGCAGTCGTCATGACCATAGGTCCCCCCGTACGCATATACATCTCTCTCTCTCTCGAGTGCCACTCGGCCTCCCGTAGTATTACGAACTCTCTCTCTCTCTCTCTCGCGTGCTTGGCCTCCAGTTCTCTTTCTCTCTCTTGGACCCCGTGCAATTATTAGCTGCACGCAAAACTTACGAGCCTTTTTTCCGCGCGAGAATGTCTTCTCCTCGAGAAAGAGAGAAGGAGAGCCTGCCAAGAGAGCTGCTGCTGCTGCTGCTGCTGCACGGGTAGACGTGAAAACGTTAAATGAGAGAAGAAAGAGGATGGCAAACGCCTCCGGGAGGGGAAGGAGGCCGAGAGTGGCTCTTTGTTTTTGTTGCTTGTTATCGCGCCGCGCGAAATACACACACATAACTTTCTCGGCTTATGGCTTTTTAATAATTGTCCGAGGATGAAAAAAAAAGGACTCGACTTCTTTTTATTACCCCCGGGGCGCTCCGGGGTCTACTTGCTCGCGCTATTATGTGTATCAATGCCTCGCGGAGGACTAAACCCCCTCCCCTACACTCTGTACAAGTTCTGCTCGGAGAAACAAACTTTTTGCTCGAAGCTCGGCAGAGTCGTTCATT
Source organism: Anagyrus pseudococci (assembly GCA_030522585.1). NCBI lineage: Eukaryota > Metazoa > Arthropoda > Insecta > Hymenoptera > Encyrtidae > Anagyrus > Anagyrus pseudococci. The sequence continues at coordinate 16,501 of JAPYYQ010002390.1, forward strand.
CGACTCGAGTTATCTTTTGGTTTATGTTTCTTCGTATATATCGACCGCGAATGACCATACTCTGCTGTGTGTATGTGTGTCCAGGGGTTAACGTATTTATAAATGTGTATAAGTTTTACGCCGCGTGTGTCCATCAATACGCAGATCGCGTGCACGCGGCGGATATGTAATATTCCGTAATTTTTATGAATAAGAGGAGAGGAAGCGCGATTTAATCACGAGATTAATTTGCTTAGAACGCACGAAATGCCTGGGCGACGTTAATGCCGCTGCGTTACCGTTTGCTCATAATTACGCTCGTTTTAACGAATTGGCTCTCGTTTCTTACTTCCCGCACGCAGAGTCTGATATAACGAAACATTCTTCGCTCCTGTAGAGCTTGCGATGGCCATTTTTTAATTAATAAAAAAAAAATTTTTTATTTTCATTAGAAGGTATATATGCGGTTATTAATTTAATCGCGTTATTTCAAAAGTAGGACGTTAGAGCACTCGTCTAATGAAAATTAAAAATTTTAGCGAGTGGATTTTATACCTGCTCGTATAAGAGATAGGAAATTAATTTCTGTAATACGAAGCACTTCGTAACTTTCAGCTCTCTCACTCGCTGGGAATGTAGGGAAAAAATAGTCCAGAGTAAACAAAGCCCCGGGGCCTCTTGAATAAATCCCAATAGAAAAATCGTCCTAATTCATCGGCGTCTTAACTCGCTGAAACATTTTTTTCACTTTCCCACGCGACTACTCGGCTTAATTTTCTTTCTTTTTTTTTTCAGGTAAAAATCCACCTCGTTATAAAATTGCACGCGGTAAAAAAAAGGAAGAGCAGTGAAAAAAGTGAGTAAAAAAATAATCATGGCTGGAATAGTGTTTAAATAGATGAATATTAAAGTAAGTGCAAGAAACGAGAGAGGCACAGTTTCGTTTTTGCATTCAAATGCGCACACACGCTAAGTTGTCGTTGTTGCGTTCGCGCCTCGTGGAGAGAATTAAAAATAAGCGTACACGCCTGTATACAGCGGCTGCGCTGTAAATACGCGTATTTACGACGACATGCGCTCGTGTAAGCCGGGACAATTGTCCTCCAAGTGTGCATTTACATCGCTAGTGCCGGTTGGGAAAAACGCGGAAAATTTGATGGAAATTAATCAGGCCTCGTTCTAAATACGTGTAAACGAGCGAAAATGTGGCTGTATATATAAATTTTTTCCAATAGCTCTGCAAAGAGCTGGAAAAGCTTCGGCTGACGCGAATTATTTTTTTTTTTCAATTTGTTAATTTTTCGCGCTCGAATAGACGCGCGTATCTAAAAAATAAAATATAAAGGTAGATATAGATATTTCCAGAGATGCGTATCTAGTTTTGCTATATTTTTTTTTTGCTCGGGTGCTCTCGTTCTTATTGGACGTTGATTAAATTTGTATTTTAGTTTTACCTTTGCCCGCGAGCCAAACAAATTCGTTCCTCGTTTTATCTCCTTTTTTTTCGTAAATTAAAAATTTGCATGGCATTTGGTTTATTCGACAACCGAGTGTGCCCGAACACACCATTTATATTAAGCTCGGAATATTATTTGACGTGTTGACTTTACTTAATTTCGAGGGGGTCAGAAGTGGCTCTTGGCTTACAAAGAGATGTATAACCGCGTTAACTGCGTTTCAACAAATAAGTTTGGAGGAGGCGGGTGGTGGAGGAAGAGAGGGGCAATGGCTGTTAATTACAAAGTTATAAAGCGATTTTCACTTTCGGACACACAAGTCCTTGGCAACAATTCAAAGCTTACTCAGCATTATCGTTTCTCGCTGTTCTTATATCATAATTACGTTCGCGTTACCCTTGCGTTATCTTTAATCTTATCTTTTCCATGTTAAAAACCATAAGAATAAAAGAAATTACCGTTTTACCGTTAATACACCACACCAAGCAGCATCTAATAAACCTCCTTAGATCAATTCGAGCGTCAAACATCGCACCGTAATAAAAAGTGCTCAAGCTCTCACTTCAAAAGCTCGCTCAAAGCCGCAAGTTAATAAAGTTCTCCAGCGCAACGGGCAGACTCGCTAAAACAATCAAATGCCCCCAGAGAGTGCGCGAGAGTATACATACGCAGTCCGGGCGAGAAACAATAAATCTCGATCTCGGCCGATCGTGCGGTGTGGATGAAACTCAAGCAAAATGAAATCCTTCCCAAGCGCTCATTACGAGGCGGCTCGGCTGGAGGGCGGCATGAGGCTCTTTGGAGAAAATAAACACGGCACCGGAGAAATCATCGGGATACCAGGTCGAGGAGGATGATGTATGGACTTGCGGAGGCCAATGCACCGTGGGCGCACATCAGAGTCCCATTAGGCTCCCCTGCCAAGGCCGCGTTAGTCAAGAGGAGAGCTGTACGCCCGAGAATATTTCCGAATCGATCGATGCTCCGAACTTCGATATGCCGCACCTGTGCATGTTACATATCTAGGAAGTAGGGGGGAGGCTAATGAGCGCAGTGGAGATCGTTTGTGAGCGGCGTTTACGTATGTACGCACCGGGCGATAAGGATGATTATAGAGCGTGGACGCGAGAGGAGAGGAAGGGACGCCTGACTGATACACGTGTGGTCGGGGAGCCGTTTGCTTTCCCCGCGCACACGCGAAGGAAGTCGCCTGCGTAATCGCGCTTTGGTAATAGGGACTCCTCTCGTTTCCTGCTGCGCGGCTTTTCCCTATATGCATACACACAAGAAGCCGTCGTGCCGTCACCACCGCGATCTTCGTTTTTTTCTCGTTGTCGTCTTTTTTTAAATCCTAAGCGCGCGCCAGCCGTTGTCGTTCTGGAAGTTGCGCCGCTGTTTGTTCTCTGTCGTTGAAAGCCAGAGGCTAATGCGCCAGCGAGGAGTCAGTGATTGATGAGCGGCGAACCTACAGACGCACGTATACCCGAGCTTTTTATGCCTGCGTATAAGCGCAATAAGACGATTTTTCAAAAGGGTAGGCGGGGGGAGAGCAAACCCGCGGCGGTGGAGGAGGCATCAATGACCGGTACAGAGCGGGACCAGCCAGATGTATGAGCCGCGCATTTATCATCGGCGATAAAAATAATCTGAATATACACCGCGGGGGGAAATCAGAGAGCGGCCAGGGTGTATATAGGGCTAAGCGGCATAAGCGGTCGCCCGAGCTCTCTTTATTTCTTTCTCTTCTCTCTCTCTCTCTCTCTCTCTCTCTTTTCTTACGACTATACTCTCAATGAAAAGATTCATTAGAGGCAGAAGCAATTACCCCGTCTCTCTTTTCTCCACTCTCTCGTTCTTCCTCCCCGCCCACCCCCCTCTCGCGCTCTTTTCTCCTCTTATTTCATTAACTAAATAATAAGAGGAGTAGTTTAGCCGGGTATATACGAAGAGGAGGAGCACAAGCTCGCTGCACTCTCTATCCTCCCAACCGTTTCCCCAAAAAAAGTACTCGCGAGCCTAGTGAGCGAGAGAGAGAGAGAGAGAGAGAGAGAGAGAGAGAGAGAGAGAGAGAGAGAGTGGGGTATAGCGAAAAGGAAGAAAAAAAAGTCAAAAGCATGCCTAAAGATATAAACGAAGAGACTCGAGAAGAGAGAGAGAGTCTGGCACGGTGCAGTTGGGAAAGAGTAGTAGTACAGAGTACAGAGGGCGGGGGGGGGGCGCCGTCAGCGGACAATTAAAGCGGAAAAGCTCCTCGAAGATTTTTCAGCTTTACATGCCAAATTAAAGGAAACTAGGGGGGTACCCCCCTGCTCGCTACACTCGCCAACCCCCGGGAAGGCTTCGTAAGCGTAGTCGAGCAATACAAAACACGAACGACAGATCCGTTAT
>JAPYYQ010002391.1:0-19447 GCA_030522585.1 Anagyrus pseudococci
TCAACTCGTGTGAGTTGTCACCCTCGCTTCGCTCGGGCGACAAACCTCACACTCGTCGTGAATCATTTTTCACGCACTTGTATCGAAATGTACTATTCTCTATCTGAAATATGCAACACCAATTATAACTCTCTTCAGTTCAATTGAATAATCTTTTTCCCTTCTAACTTTCTCTATATATATACACAAAAAGCGAGAGAGCCGCTCTCTCGCGAGTATAGGTGTACATTATAAATACGCGAAAAATAAATAAACGCGCAATAATAGACGCGTTGGAGGTCGCGCGTCTCTCTAACTCGACCCCAAGATTAAATCTATATATATTCGCTCGTTAACAGTCGCGTATTTATAGCGATTGTAAATCAGTTATATATTATAATACATCTATAGTCAAGGGTGAGGGGAAAAGCACGGCAAAAAAAAAAGAAGAAACTTGCCGAAAGTTTCGGCAGGGCTGTCGGGTAAGCTCAAGTCAGTAATGCGACTCCTAATTGCAGATGCCTGAGGAATCTTGGCTGGGAGCAGGCTCGGCTTCACGAGTTTGACGGCTGAGCCTGTATAGAGTTTCCCGTCGGCCTCTCTCGCGGGCGAGAGGAGCGAAGTAAAGCCGGTTGTGGCCCAGCGGACTCCTCCGGCGGTGGATAGCGACGCTCTCGAGAGCAAAGTTCGCCCCCGAGACCTGTCTTGCGCTGACGACGCGCGGCTGCCTAATTCTCTTGCGCATCACTCGATCGGGCCTATTTTCTCTATGTAAATATTGATATATATATTATGTGAATATTAAAAAAGAACAAAGGAGGAGGTTTTATGGAAACTAATAACAAGCTTTTGTTTGACTTTATCCATATCCCGCTATTCCATACTACTAGTTTCACGTATACAGGCTTCTAAATAGCATGGGGGGGGACTTTGAATAAGCGCGGGAAATACGATTTCTTAGCGCCGAGAAAGTTAGCGCGATGTATTTCGCGTGTTTTCGTAAACGCGCTCCAGCGTCGCTCGAGCATGTCGAAGCCGTCTTTTCGACTTGGGTACATACGAAATGCGAATTCGAGCGGAAGGTTTATTCGATACATCTGCTTTTGGTGCTATACGGATCGATGCGACGGCGCGTTTTATATATTGTGCATAAAATGGATGTACATGCACGCGCAGCTTGTCGCTCGTACCTCCCGGATACGTATTGTTTCGAGGGAAAGCTGTTAAACAAATACGCTGTACTTGCAAGCTTTGCGACCGTTTGCAGCTTTCGCGATATTCGCGCTTGTCGAGTCGCAGTTTTCGGTATGTAATTACAGGAAGAAAAAATCCGCGGAATACGATTATGGAACAGATTTTTTTCATATAAGAAGGACAATTCATTGGTAAGGATCCTCTTTTTTTGTTCGAGAGCCAACAGTTTCAGCGAGCACGTCAAAACGGCGCAACGAAAGCTCGCATTCAGCGAACGTCCTCGCGCGGACGTTTAATCTGCGGAAGCGGCTCCATTACAACAAGGTTTCTCTGCCCGGCATGAAAAAGTTCTCGCCAACAGTGTAGTGGTAATGTGGGCCGAAGAAGAAGCCGCAGCAGCAGCGGCAGTAGGATAGCGGAGGATAAAGTAAGGCCAACTTTTTCATTCGTCGGAAAATTCGCCGAGCGGAAACGCGCCGAGGGAGTCGGAGAGAGAGAGAGAGAGAGAGCCGGGGAAGAGGCTCGAGAGCAAAAAATCTGATAGCCGCATAAACGCGCTCTCTTTCTCTCTCTCTCTCGGCGTTAAACTCGTCATTTTTCTCTCGAGCGCAACAACGCCCGGAAAATTCTGGGCTCCTTAGCTTCCTCTTTCTCGCGGGGCCAGCGTAATTCTCCGTTCTATCAAAAGTTTTCATAAACAAAAGAAAGCCAAGAAGAGAGAGGGGAGAGCGACGTTGGAAAATAGAGATGATCGCGATGAAGGACGTGTACGTAGGAAAAGGTCGAACGAGGGTCGCCGCTGGATAAAACGGGACGACGGAGAGAGGAGGCAAAAAAAAATCCATAAAGCTGCGGACGCTTGCGCGAGACGAGTAGAGAGACTGTGTGTGTGTGAGAGAGTAAAAGAGCGTTATACTGCAGCGCGTGCACGCGCGTTTCCTCTGAATAATGCACGGCTTTCGGATTAGCTCGGCCATTGACGATCTCGGCTGCTCCTTCAAGGCCGGACTGTATCGCTAAACAAGGGCGTGTGAGCGCGCTCTTAATTTCTTCGAAACAATAAAAAGCGAGAAAAAAAATGGAAAGAAGGAGAGAAGCGGTACACACACGCACACACTGCCCAGGGTTTTAACGGCAGCTCTCCTTTTGCACTCTTTCTATCGCGAGTGTTTGTCTTTTGCAAAGACACGCTCTCGGAGAGTCTTAACGACTGCGCTTTTCTTTCTCCCCCTCTTTTGCTCGGCGCGCGTGTCTGGTTTATTATCGTCGCGGCCGAGAGACGTTTCGCGTGGCTCTCTCGCGCACAATAGGCTTGCCGGTAGCTTGGACCTATTCATTAGCGCGGCCAGAGAGATCTCTTTCCTCTAGCTCACCCCTCCTGCACAAGAGCCAAATAATAAATGACGAGCGAATAATTTCGCCAGCCGTCAAGCCTGTCTTCTTCTCCTACGCCTCTATCCTTTATCCTGTCGAGATTTTCACCCTTCCCCCCCCGACCCCGACTCGACGGCTGATTATTTTTCTTTTTTCCTTTCTTCTTTCTTTTTTTTTTTTCTTTTTTAATTAAGCCAATCCATCGGCGGATTAGCCGGAGATTTAGCTGGAAACACGCTGTAGAGTGCTCTGTCTCTCGAATAACGAGATGTAACGATTGGCTTCGTTTCGGCCTAGAATTCAGAACAAATTCGATCTATGTAAAATCGTCCGGAGAAACACGCGCTCTGCCCAAATTATCCACTGTCGTACGCGGTAACGACGACCGAAGCCACGGTTAGATATACTCAAAGGGTACGATTGACCCATGTAAGTGGCTCGTCGTAACACTCAGACAGACTATAAACGCAAATTAACTTCCGAATCGCTTTGTTAATTTCCCTACGCGCTGTTTTACTTGAAAAAAAACATAAAAAACGTTCTCATCTTATTCGAAGAGTCCTGAATTTACAGGGGAGGTAGAGAAGAATATCGAATATTTTCGCGACAAATCTCCGCAGTGCAGCATGCCAGGTTGAGAGAGCGCAAGTCCAATGTCAAGAGCTTTGGAAGCTCGAGTGGAGATCGAGCATAAATATTAAATTTCCACCGCGTACGTATGCAGGACTCGGTCGATATAGAGTACGAACGAGGGAGAGAGAGAAGGACAAGGAGCTCGTAATCCAAAGAGCCATTTCCAGCGTGCCTGTAGCGCACGAGTGTGTGACGCGCCGCGCCCTTGTAATGGCTTTTACATGTGCTCCGGCTAAGTAGTCGTCGCAGACAACCGCCGCTTAATTATACGCCTGATCTTAGCCAGCCCGTACTTGATACCTCCCGCGTGTGCGCGGGTAAATTCGGTTTTTTCGTTATTTTCCTTTCGCGCCGCGCCGCGTGTGTATACCCGGTAATATCCGCGCGAGATTGTTTCATAAATACTCGACCTACATTCGGGATTACAATTTATCAAATGATGTACGAGATATTTTCGGATTTTTATTTTCTTTCCTTATTTTTTCCTTTCTTTTTTTTTTCGGGACTCTATACCGAGAGGCTAATTTCTTTTTATCAAACAAAATATTCTTTAATTAAAAATACTAATCTCTGCTCTGTGGCATTCTTGGCTAGTTTAAAGCCCGTAATCTCCTATGGCAGGACGATGAAAATTCAATTTTTAGAAAAATTCCAAACGCCGGCTTCCCGTGAAAAATAAATAAATTCATAAATACACGAAGAGCCCTTAGTTAGAAGAAAATATGAGAAATGGGAGCAATTCTGAACTCCAAAATTACCAAAATTTGTGCATTATATTAAAATTAAGTTGAACAATGTCAAGTTAATGATGAAAATTGAAAAACAGCGTTAAGAAGCATTACAGGCAATGAAGTTTTCAAATTTACGAAGCGTTCACGTCCCTCCGTCTAGCCATTACTCGAACACACACGCAAAAGACAAATGCCTATCTTTGCTCTTACAAGCTGTCGCGGCAAAAAGTATAAAACGGTAGAAAAAAAACACGAATAGATGATCCTGCGGAAGTATGTGCAGGAATACAGAGGAAGAAAAAAAACGAAGGGAAGGTAGGCGGTAGAGGTTCAATGCTACAGGCGTATATACGCTGTTGCGTCGTCGCTTGGAAGGAACACTGTTTCCAGGGACACGTGTAAGAAGAGGTGGGGGGGGGTGGAAAGGTGGGAGGAAAAAGAGAGCGAGAGAGACGCGCCTCGGCCTCGAAGGGCTCTCGCGTGGGAGGAGAGAGAGTCGGAAGAAAGCATATATACATACACACGGAGGGCCAAGCCGGTGGTATATAGGTATATAGAGAGAGAGAGCAGCCTGGTTGGATATGCTCCGCGAACTTTCCCCGCCTCTACGTCTCTCCCTCTCTCCGCAGCTCGTTTTCTCACCCACCACCTTCTCCTCCTCTCCGTCGTCCCTTTTTCTCCCGCTGTTGCGTGGGAGAGAGCGCGTGGGTGGCGAAAGCAAGCACCCCTCTCCCCTCAACTGCTGCCCGTTACTATACTTGAACCACGTGCTGATGATGTAGAAGGTGGGAAATTCTTCGGGCCGCAAAAACGATGCGTGGCAACGAAAATAGACACACTCGCTTACACGCAGCTCGTGTACCGTCTCGGCGGGCATGCGGAAATGTGAGCGTTTACCCTCTCTCAAGGTATGGGATTTGGCCATGCTAAGATTTTTATGGGATTTCGTTTGATTAACTTTTCCATTGCCTTTAGCTCGTGTGTATGCTGTAATTTTAATTTTGCCTCGTCTGTTTGGATTTATACCTGGTCTGGGGACTGTAAGGACTGTAAGCTTTGCGAGGAGAAACAATCAGCGATTTTTTTGCTGTGTCCGTGTGTTGTTTTGATTAGGGAGACTTAGGCTTTGCGATGGAATTGGGAGTTTTTTTGGTCTTATCTCAATGATTTTATTTTATTTATTCGCGTAAAATTACAGATCGTTTTTCCGATGGCATTCAATTCAATATCAAGAGTCGAGAGTATTTTTGTTCAAATATGAAAATCGTCGTTCGCATATAGAAATTTCGGGTATACAGCCGGTGACGTTTTCGGACGCTCTTGGGGAAAATATTTCAATACCGCGTTGGCTCGACTGATAATTTAAAATGATGCACGACAGGATTCTAAGCCCACGCTCCTTTGGATTACAAGGCCGGAGCGGTCATCCGACTGATCTAAATTCCATATTAAATGTATTCTGCCTTAAGACTTGACGAAATGAATAATTTTCTTTAACAGACGAAGTTGGACGTTACAGGTTGTTGAATAGTCCGGTGAGTCTATTAAAAAATTACGCAGAGCCATAAAATTGCTCGCAACAAAGTCCATAATGCAATTTAACGGCGAGGCTCCAAGGGTAGACGAAAAACTAAATGAAAACCAATTAAAGATTGAAAGATGGAGAAAGAGAGCCTTGGGGTTTAGTCAGAACAACAGCAAAATTGATTTACAAATCGCGCGAGAGGCACACTTTATTTAAGCAGCTCCAGACGAGAGAGAGAGAGAGAGAGAAACCTTGCGTTTCCAGCGATTCTCTCTGCCGGTGTATACAGCCTCGAAAGCGCTCTGAAACGAGCGAGTCGTAAAACAGGCACGCAGCAGCAAGATCAACGGGATGGAAAGAGACGGAGAGAGTGTATCGTCGAGCCCTCATACCTCGCGCGCACATAAATCGATTAATTTAACGAACGCGAGATCCGAGGAAGGAAAAACGCTCTCTCTCTCTCGGTGGGGGAGGCAAAAAATAAAAGACGCTGGGACAGGCATCAACACCATCGAACAAGCCCCTACCTCGAGCTACTGTACGTGGCTCATTTATTAGCTCGCCCCCTCTTGCTGGGCGAATTTCACTGTGCGTCGTCGTCGTCGTCGTCGGCTCTGCTGCTGCGGCGCCCCCCCCCCCCCCAGGGAGTACAGAGAGAGAGAGAGAGAGCGGCTCTCTTTGGCGCGCGGGCGAGAAAGAGAGCGGCCGCGCGCACTGGTTATACACGCCGAGAGAGAGAGAGAAAGGGAAGAGGCGAGCGCGCGCGCGTGAGCGCCGGCGAGGATCGCGCCGGGCCTGAGCCGGCAGTCGCGCGACAGCTCTCGCTCCGGCTGCTGCTGCTGCTCTCGTCGCTCCGCGTTTCGCGCTCGACGTCTGCCGCTCTCCGTGTGTATACCTTCTCGCGCTCGCACGTGTGCGCGAACTCTGTGCCATCTCGAGAGGAGCGAAAAAAAGAATCAAGTCATCTGGATTATTTGCCGGCTCTACAGGCTGTGGACACACGCGTCAAAAGCGCACCGGAGAGAGATGCTGCTGGTCGGTTGACCGTCTCCCCGGAGCACGCGGCTTTGATAATCGCCAGCGCTGGATGGAGAAAAGTAAGATTTCCTTTCCGAGCGGCCTCCGCGGCTGATTCTTTTTTTTTTTTTTTGCGCGCGCTGGATATATCTTTGTCGGCGACGCTGGCGCGCGTGTACGCGATGCGCCGCGCGATGCACGCACTTTATACCTCCTCCTCCCCTTCACTGCCTCACGGACGCTTCGCCGGACTGACGCGTCGGCTACTAGAGCCTTTTTGCCGCCGGCGAATAATGTCGCTGCTCCGCGCGTGGGCGACGCGAGTCTTGATCCTCCGGCTTTCTCGTCTCTCCTGTATACACGACGCATTAATCTTGAACTTTAAAAGAGAGAGGAGGGGGAATAAAAAGGAACGCGGTAAAGGTTGCCGGATTCTCGTGCCGTGGCGCGTCAAAACTTTCAACGCATAATGCTGTGGAAAAACCAAAGAAAGAGGAGGACGGGGTTGAATAACGACGAGAAACAGCGTTCTGGCTGTGGTTTATCGCGTTATAACCAAGGCAGCCGCGATAATTAAAATCAGATTTGCTCGGCTGGTGGATGGGGGGGGAAACAAGCTTTTCAGCGAGTGCGAAAGACGTTGCTTAAAGGTCTGGTACTCTCTTGGTGGCTCTCGAGTTGGAAACTTTGTCGCTGAATGCATACTGGACCCCCCGAGAACGGGGGCCAATTCGATTCTCGCGCAGGCTGTAGAACAGAGAGAGAGAGAAAAACGGGACGAGCTTTTCCTTATAGTCGACGGCTGCGGCGACGGCGCGTTTTCGCTGAATAATTCGACGATCGTGCCGTCGGGAAATAAGGCTTGCCTTTCATTGGCCTGCTTTTTGCGGCTCTCCAGATGAAGAAGACGAAGAAAACAAAATAAGCTACCGGGAGGGTAAGAGAGGGGGGGGGTCAGGAGGGGATATGGAAGACAGAGGACGGCTCTCGTTTGAATTACGAGCTGGTGCGCTACCAGCAGCGGCAGCGCGACCGACTAAAAATAAGCGTCCAAGCGCTATACACGACCTCGTCGACGTTCCCGGCTTTACTCTCTTCTTCCTTATCCCCTTCCCGTCGGCCACTTCTCCTGTTTTTAGCAGGCACCGAAACGGGAGATAATTTATTTACCGATCCGGCAATTCGGAGTCGGGGCCAGCTCGGGTTTATTGTGGTTGATTTTAGTGTCATTAGAGGGCTGCCCTCTCTCTCTCCCTCTCTCTCTGTAACGAGATTCTGATGAAACCTTATCGAACGCGCTTTTTCCCCTACAAATCCACGTATGTACGTACGTGTACGTGTGTGTCATCATCGGAGACAGTATATTTTTTCGTGTCAGTCTGGTAAACGATAACAGTCTGGGGGACACGTGTGTGCTCTAATTTTTTTTTTCTGTTGCCTCGATTGGTTTAGAGAAAGAGAGAGAGACTATTAGCGAAAAAAAAGGCGATTATATCGATTGCGTAGGGGAGCGCGGCGTTGAAATCCAGACGCTCGCAGTGGAAATCCGATGAGCTTTGCGCGCAACAATATAAGCGAGTGCATAAATTACGTTAACGAGATTCCGTAATCGCGGCGAATTGCACTTTCACCCCCCCCCCTTTTTCTTACACTCAGTAGTTAAATCGACTTCGACAACTGAAACGACGTGAAAAATTCGCCAGCTTTAACGAGAAGGAAGATCCACGTCAATTATACAAGTAACGCGCAGCAGTGTTCTCTCTCCGGGCGCGCTCATCGATATTTCATCGATCCCTATACCCGAGATCTCTTTCTTCCGCTTCCACTTTTTTCCCCGCGCGACTTCCTTTTTCCTCCTCCCAGGCTTGATATCTCTTTCTCTAGCTGGCGAGATTAGTCGCTGGAAAATTGTTCGCGTCAGCAAAAGTCGGGGCGCATCAAGAGCGGCGTATATAGCTCTATATATCCGGTGCGCGAGCGATTACGGCCGAGCGTTTTTCCACGCTGGCCTTATAACAAGTGTACGCTCGTATAACGAGCCGCACGCATCTGTGTGTGTGTGTGTGTATGTATCGATATTGCCCACTCGGCAAACCAGCATTGCGCGCTCGATTATTGATTCCCGCTGCTAATAAGAGCAAAGCTCGTGTAACCGATACAACAATATCGACCCCCGCTAGACTATACGGCTGCACCTGGCCCCGGCAATATTCCCACGCAGGCTAATTGATGATAACGCGAGGATAGTTGATTTTTGAAAACCTCCAGCTGGGGAACAGAAATAAACGCTCGTCTGTCCCTTAGGGGCAAGTTGCTGTGTCGGTTTATATGAAACGCGGCAGGTTGTCAGGTTTGCGGTCGCCGAGAAGTCGAGTTGCCGCTTCTCTGTATATAAGCTGTGACTGTGTCGGTGCAGCTGCGCGAATTCAAGAAAATTATGCAGACAGACAGGGACGCGCGCGAGGAAAATTTGGCGACGACCCCTGCCGCTGCTACTACTGGCAAACTCTCTCTCTCTCTCGCGTGCGCTGAAATTTATTAACAAAAGCCTGTTGAATTTCAACGCTAGACTGTCGTTGGCCCGAGAGAGAGAGACTCGCTACTACCCCCGACCATTTCGTCGGCAGACAGACCGTTACACTTGCTCTCGGGCGTTTGTCGCGCGCCCGGGCGTTTTCATAAGCGCCGGGGCCCGTTTTATTTACGAGCCGACCAGGCCGAAGTTTCAACCTGGTCTTTTCATGCAGAGACACGCCCGAGAGAGAGAGAGACCGGAGTTTCCCGTGACTCGCGCGCGAATAAGCCCCCTTGCCTTAATGACGCCCTGCTCGAACTTTTGGGGGGGACCTTTCAATTAATTAAAATAGTCGAAGTTTAACTTGCCAGTCCAGACGGCAGCTCGGCTCATAAATGCTCGCGCGACTGCTGAATATGCCTCTCTCGCAAAGACGATCTCTCGGCTCTATTCTCGAATCGACGATTGACTTTGGAATCGGTATTCTGGTATCGATCTGTCATCATTCGCCGACGATATACGTTAAATTTTCCGTGTTATTGGATTTGGAAAATATTGACAGTTTATATTGTTATGTTTTTGTTTTTTTTTTCTGTCGCTTGGAAGGGATGCCCAAAGTTTGGAGAGAAATATTATTCAATACTGTTATGATTATGACAGAGCGATCCATAACTCAAAAAATATGTGGGATTATTGAATGTTAGATTGATTGAAAGCTTTAATGCCGAAATAAGATATATACGTATGTATATGTTTAGTGACAGCCGGCTGATAATCGAATACCAGCTCTCGCTCTCTCTCTGCATGACTGTCAGTCTCGTATTAAAACTGCTCGATGCTTTTATCTTGGATATTAATCTTTTCAGCGCGCAAGCCTAATATAATCAAAATACTTCTCGTCCGTGGAAAAACGTCTAACATCAACAAAAATCTTTTCAGATTTTCGTCAAAACAATTTGCTCTCGTGGTTTAACTTCTCAATAAAACTAGATTTATAAAATTCAGCCTGGACTAGTTGAAAATTCAAAAGAGTCGATGGGGATGGGGATGAAATTATATTGGAAATAAAGTCGCGTTGGTAAAGTTTGTTGGTAATTTGGATTTCGCCTTGTTCGGCTTAAGATTCCATGTTGGACACGTTACTTCTTGTTTTAAATAAGCCTTACAAGTTGGCAAAAATTCGGATCACGTAGAGTGACACGTGGAGAAGCGTAATTTTATAGCAAGAGTCCCCGAGTACTCTTATAGGAAAGTACTACTCGAACGATTGTTTTAATAGTCTCGGCTCGGCGAACCGAATAAAATTTTATTTTCATACCAATGTATACTACGTTGACAAGTGGTAATCTCCCGTGTTAATCCATGGCTTTCGGTTTAACATCTTTGCCTTAAGCTCCTGATAATTCCGCGTTACATTCTGTTCACCGAATGACGTTCAAACTTTGTTGGCAGCGATAATAAACTGGTCATCTGAAAATCGAAAGAAGAGGAAAATACATTATAGTAGACGTAAAACAACAGCTATTCATCTCGTCTTTTATATTCCGCTTGGGCTCTCAATAACCATTTGTATTCCGATTGTATACCAATGAATTTCGCCTTAATTCCATGAGCATTCTACGTATTAAACAAAGGATTAAACGAAGCTCGGATAAAAGAATAAATTAATTAAGGTGAAATAAGACGAGAGGAAATCGATAGGGCAAAAGCAAGCGGAGAAGGATGGGGGTAGAAGAGCAGGATTTTTAATAGGAAAACATTGGTAGCCGAGGTAAGAATGCAGGCGCGGGGAAATTCGAGGAGGAAGGTAAAGCTGGCAGCTACATTCACGAGAGGGCCTTCGTGTAATTTTCGTCCCCGGTCCGGCAGCTCTGGGCATTGCCATTTTCGAAAATTTATTCAGAATCCCTTGGCTTGGCGGTCCAAGGTTGCTGCCTCCTTCGCTCTCTTATCGCTTCGACGTCTTACCGGGCGAAATGCCATTTTTGTGCCGGGCCATTGAGAGCTCGAGCGAGCGAGAGGGCAGAGCTACGTTTTTACGTTAGCTCGGAGAGCGAAGACGCACAATGGCCCAGGTCGCGAACCGCTCTCCAAAGCTTTTCGATATATATACGTTGAAAGTTTCGGAGGCAGGAGGTGCTGCGCGAGGAAACGTGTGGCCGATCCTCGGATTTTGCGACTCTTTTTCCATCGGGGGGATATACAGGCGCCTGGCAGATATGCTTTTCGACTAGACTCTCCGAGCGAATATCATTCGTTTTCGAGACATTTTTTTTCGTTTGTTCGACAGGAAAAAAAACACATTCGAACGGATTTTTAATTGTCCAGTGGACGGAATATAGGAGAGAGAAAAAATCAGGTGGCAAAGTTTGATTTATTGCGGAAACGAACTTCCTGATAATCTCTCTCTTGGATGATCGGATTGGAAAAGGAAAGGAAGTTGGTAAAGTCGCGGGGGGAGGAGAGGAAGTTTTGACGAGGGACGCTCGAAGAAAAACACGGGGCATTAAAAAGCCAGGCTCGTTATAAAACTCTCTTGACGCGCGCGCAACGCATATATAGCTAATTCCGTTTGAATCAAGGCAATTTCGCGTCGGACATGTCACGCGCGCGCTACGGAGGCAAGTTATTCAAAAAGTTCTTACGGAAAAGCGGGGCAGATCGTTTAAAAGCCCGCGCACTGTGCTTGGAAAGGAGAGCGCGAAATTTTTCCAATTCAACAAGCGCAATTTTCCGAGGGGCGGCTTTCGCGGAGAGAGCTTTGGGAATATACCGCGGGCGCAAAACAAAGTTGAAAAACCAATCTCTGCCTTAAGAGAGAGAGAGAGAGAAAAAGAGAGGGCGTAGGCCATTCGGCCACTTGTTTCGGCCCTATATACCCGCTCTCGTGTGTGCTTGTTTACAGTCGAGCCTATATCCTCTGAGCAGCCTGCGTTTCTTCTTTTTTTTTTGTTGTTGAAAAAAAGAAGAAGAAAAGCACACGAGCGCAAACTTTCATCGCGAATGAAAAAGTTCGCCGTCACTGAGGTTTGCTGCTTAGGGGGTAGGAGGCTCAGCCCCCGTTGTTATCCACTTACTGCTCTCGGGTTATGGGCCCTCCCCTCTCTCTCTCTCGCGGCCGTCTTTATCTCGTGCTTGAAGTAGATTCGCGCGCGTAGCACCCCGCTAACGTCGCGTTGTCTCGCCGGCGCTCGGCGAAAAGAAAAGCGGAGGGAGAAAAAAAGTTCGCGACGATCAAGCCAGCGTCGTCGTCGTCGCCGCCGGGGACGCAAGTCTGTTCAGACCGATAAACGCGCGACGCCGGCGACGTCCTTGAAATAACGCCCACACCACGAACACCCTCCGATTTTTCCAGCTCATTATTTTTTCCTTTTTTTTTCTAATTTCAGCTTCGAATTTTGCATGGAAATTATAACCGAGGGGGGGGGGGCAAGAAAGTAGAGAAGGGGACGTTGGTTATAAAAGTTTAAAAAATCCATTAAGAGCAGTGACGCCCGAGAGAGAGAGAGAGAGGCCTAATACAAATAGTTTATCTTTTCCTCGTTTGCCAGAACACGCCAAGTCATTGCGTTTCGGTTGTATATACGCTCAAGAGTGAGGCTATTTACTTTCCAAACCCTCCCGAGAATACCGTACTAATTAATGATTTGAACCGAGAGAGAGCAAGGGAAGGGATAGAAATCTCTGTCTAATCAATTTCAAAACTTTGCCCTCTCTCGACACGCGCGCCGAGCTGCAAAACATTCTGAATAATTTACGCTAATCAACAGGCCGCAAATCAAACTACCCGAACTTTCCCTGAAGCGCAAAAAAAAGGAAGGGATGTAAAGAGAAAAAAAGCACGGGTAACAAAGTATAAACAGTAGCACGTAATTCCTCGTACGACTAGCAAGTACAGCCGACAACAAGTTAACCGCGTCGTCGAATTTCTCCCTTGGCTTCTTCTTCTTTGCGTTCATTATGTAAGCCAACAGTATCTCCGGCGGTCTTTGTCGGCTATAGGGAAAACCCCCTCTTCGTTGACCTTTCAACTTGCCGTAGTACGAGGCCGATTAAAATCAGGAAAGCTGGCAAGCCGGGCGAGCATCCGTCGATCCTTCTCATCGCCAATCGCCTCCCCTCCCCCCACTTTAGTCGTGCATTATTCAGGAGGTTGGGATACGGGCGAAAGTTGCGGCTGGTCAGAGTCGCGCGGACAATTAAAGCCAAGCTCATAAATATCGGAGCGAGTGAGCGAGCTGCCGGTTAAGGGGTATAGAGCGTATAGAGGAGATCAGGACCCAACAATTCGATCAGCGATTGTCGGATGTAGAGACCGCGAAACGTGTCGGCCGAATAAACGCGCCTGGTCTGTACCTTTTCCACAGAGACGAGCGCCCGCACTCAAAGAGAAAGGGTCGAGTGGAGAGACACGTGAAGCAATAAAACGACGGCTTTGCCCGATTGGGTGCTTCTTTCTCTTTCTCTCTGTTTCAGGGGAGCATCGATGCGTTATTCGTATATATCGGATTTACGAGGGGGAGTCAAGCCAAGGTGTGGAAAGACGGCTCTCTTGTTCTTCCCGCGATACGAACGCGCGGTATCTCATATAAGGACGTTATATTGGCGCCAACGGGACAGCCAGCCGATATACGACGAGGAGGCGAAGTAGGCGGCAAAGCGCGGAATAGCCGAGATGCTTAGCGGCCCTTTCTCCCATATAGGCCCCGCAGCTCGGGCGCGCGCCTACTGCCGTTTAAATTATTCCAATTACTCGATCATCCGAGGCATGCAAATGTCTTTCGAATCGATGCCGCACTGCATCCGCCTCCGACGCGCCTTTCTCTCTCTCACACACATGCACATTCTGCGTATTTCACCTGCGACAGCTCTATTTACTTACTTTCCAGGACAATACAGCAGTCGGCTGCTAACGCTGCGATATCGCAATACTCCTCCTCCTTCTGCGAGGAATATGGGCAGCTCTTTAAATTTTATCGGACATTTTTCGGCTCGGAGAGCGAAAAGAGGGGAGGGTGGAGAGTATTTAATATTCATCGTGTCCGCAAGTTTTTCGGTATACTGCCGCAGCGCAGCGCTGCAGTGAAAATTATTAATGCAGCTTTCGCCCCCCCCCCCCCCCACCGCTACCTTTACGAACAAATAGGCACTTACCGGTTGAAAAAAAGCACGCAACGAATGAAGGAAAGATGCGGGAATCTGATATGTGTGCTTTAGCCGCGTCGATGCGGAGTTGAACGAAAAAAAATTTTCATGCCCTCGCTGCGTATAGGAGGTACTTTGGTGAGTTGGCGATTTTCAGTCTGGCGCTTGCTTGTTTTGTTTGAATTTTCGTTGAAGGTTTGTCGGAGGGGGAGGGAAGTGAACTACGATAAACAATGATTATCAGACAGTGTGTGTCATCGAGTAGAAGAAGAAAAAACACAGCGAACAAACAAACGAACTAGCTGCGTCAAGTATAACTTGGGCTTTGGCGAGTCGATATTGGGGGGATAAATCCGAATGGCCAGCAGTTTGTCCGTCTGTATTGCACGAGTATACACACATAAGCGAGAGGCTCATGGCTCAATCGCCAAAGTGGAACTATCGAATTACCGTATACTCTAAATTATCAAAAACCAACAGGCGTTGAACGTCTATACAATGGTGGCACGCACATGTGTATACAACTCGATACAAAGCGAGTCATCAAAAGCTCTCAGATGTAGCTTAAAAGCAACGTATAGAGCGAATTTCGAAACAAATCGCTTACCCCGGCTCCTTTATTATACCCGAACGATATTCCCATTGGACAGCCCCGCTTCACTCTCTCACCTCCAACGTCGGCCCCATTATCCTAATTACAACGGCAATTAAGCCGGGCCGAACGAAAACAGCCGCTGTAAAATACCGTGCGCGCCCGGCGATATTTCTGCGTATCAGCGGGCGAATTTCCATCGGCCATTAGCCCCGATTATTCGTGCGGGCCTTCTCGTTCATTCTTAACTCTCCCCGCGATTCCCGCGCGCATCGCAGAGTCGTATAAGCGCGTGTCAGTCAGGCCGTAAATCAAGCTCGATCCGCAAAACAGCAGGGCGCGAAGGGAAAACGAGTGTCATGCGAGCGAGAGAAACTTGCGACGGACGACAGTTCCGCGTGCCGCTAAGCCGGCGGCGGCGGCAATGCGCAAAGAAGAGGAGAAAACCTTTCACGTCGCTCTTCTCTGTACGTACGTGTATACGCGCGTATACGCGGCTTGTCCGAAAGCCGGCTCTCTGTTTTTCCAGAGCGCGAGCCCATCTCTCTCTCTCGCCCCTGGCGCTCTTCCAGCCGGCCCGCCTCCCCCCTCCGCTGCAACTATGCGCCGTCACGTAAACACGAGGCTGCGCTGCGCGTATCGCCTTACCACCACCTCGGCCCCGGGCGAGCTTCTCTACACCCTTCTAGCCTAGGGCACATCGGCCGAGCGGGCCTATGTGTATACGTGTATACATGTACATAGTCGTATGCGCGGCTTCTAATCGAAGACGAGCCGGGGCTCGTCTAAGGGCAGCCGGGCAGGATAACGGGCTTGCCGGGCCGGCATCCATTTATGCTGTAACCCCGTGACGTAGACGCGTTGCGCCCAGACCGCTCCCCTTCCTCGCGTATGTATACCCATGCCCGTCTCTCTCTCTCGAGTGCACTTTGAAGGCGGACGACAGCTTCGCCCTGTAGTCTCGCTCATGGAGAGCCTCTGCTGCACATAAAGCTGTTGGCGGCGGTGAGTGTTGGTGATGGAGCTTGCGCGCGGCGAGACGGCCGCCCTGAGAGCGTAAGCACGTGCTTTTGGCTTAAGAGAGCTGGGGCTCTCTGAGATCCCAGGTAAATTCCCCTCCTTTTTTTTTTTTGGTTCTGGTTGAGAAAAAAAATGTGACGAGTTGCTTATGCAAGGGAATTTGATTTCGAAATTGTGAATTTTCAGCTTTTTAAGGGGTTACGTCGAAATGCGTGGTCGAGTGCACTTGTTTACTTTTTATTTTTGTTAAAAATGTCGTTTATTCGTTTTATTGCGATTATTATGGGGTTATTTTGATACGTTGTAACGCCAAGCGTAAAGGAGAAGATTATGAAGGGTAAGTAGAAACAGACGAGAGTGATCAGACAAGAATTTTGGGTTAGCTAGTATCGGTGTATACCCAGCTGTAGCTTTATTACTATACATTACAATTAGTATGGAAGGTTGTTTTAGTACATTTCAAAATATTGCTGTGTACATTAGTAACGTATATACCCGTCGTAAAAGATACTATTATTACATCGTTTGATAACCTCGAATAATAGGGTATTTAAATACACGAAACTGCGCGAAAAAAGGGGTGCGTTTACGGGAGTTTTTTATACAAAGTCAGGATTATTTTGATAGCTCACGCGCATTGATCGCCCTGTAAATTTAGCTAATAACCCGGAAAAGTTCATCTACAAAAATATTCTACCAAAATAGTAATATATTGCGCTGCAAAAAAAAAATCTTCATTTTTTTATTATCAAATAGCGTGAAATATTGTCTCTTTACACCTGACGGACTTTGGATTAATCGAAAATATCGCGCTAAAAATGAGCGCTTGAATAATTCCCGAAGCATCGGCCAGCCGAAGTTGTATTTATAGCTCGAAACCAGACGTGTCCTCATCAATTATTATTAAACCAGCCCCTTTCTACAATATTTCCCAAGGAATAAATCGCGAGCGAGATGCTTCCACAAAATCAATTTTCATACGAAATTATTAAACTCCTATATTTACATTAATATACAATAACAAGATTTGCAAGATAACCAAATTGAACGCAGACATACACGCGTGATGCCGATGCTACGGAGCGTTATTCTACTTTTCTAAACTATTTCCCTCATTTTAACTCGTCGACTCGCATAAAATTAACTACCCACGGAAAAGAGAAGAAGAGAGAGATAAAAAGCAAAGTGTAAGGTGAGAAGAGTCAGGGGAGGGGATGAGTGAGGGGTAACAGAGAATACGATTAATACAGCGGCGCGGCTTTTGTTCCATCGATATAATTTCGAGTAGCCATGGAAAGAAGGCATAGTGGGAGTAAGAGAGAGAGAGGCTAAAAGCCCGGAGGCTGAAAAGGTCTGGCCGGGCTACAATAAAGCCAGAGACAATATAGAGTCCGGTCTTAATCTACGGCGACTCCTCTTCCAGCCGCGAGCACTTTATCACCAGCCCCCGGCCTCGTTAATTCATTAAAGGCTGAGGGGGATGTAGGGAGGAGGAGAGGGCAGCTCTCGTCCGGACGGCAGAGTCGTGGCAGGCGGCCGCTTCAACGCCGAGGAGGCTCCTTTGACGATAAGCCACGCTCGGGGGGCCTAACCGAGAGAGAGAAGAGGGGAAGAGCTCCCATCGAGCGCGAAATTTCCAAGCCTCAAGCCGGGATGTCGTATATAGCTGATTAACACTGATCGCATTTCATGCGGTGAGAGAGAGAGAGAGAATGAGAGAAGTGTATTGGGTAGACGTTAGGGGGGGAATTAAAAATTCCGCTCCTCAGCGCGTGTGAGCGTTATATAGGCGAGCACAAAGAACGCGGCGAAAGAGGTGATCACCCTCGGTAATGCGCTTCCCTCGTTCTCGTTATCTTATAACAAATACTCCTCTGTTATAGCCCGTGCTTGACTTTTATTTTTATATATTTTTGTGAGTATCAAGGAAATAGGGAAGATTATGTCTCGTAGGAGTGATGATGAATTTGACTTGGTTTTATATTTCAATATTTTTTTATTATATTTTTTGTTCTATAATTAAATTTTCGTAAATTAAATGTTTTTTTAACATCAAAGAAGCCATTTATTTGTTGTAAAATGTGTTACCTCAATTGAATCTGTAGAAAGCCGTTATCTTTTAAATTGTAGGAGCAAACTAGAAAGTAAACGTGAGTACAAAAGTGGCTCAAAAATAAAAGTGACGTAAGAATCTTTTCATCAGTTGAGTAAAGAAGAAATCTTTACGTCATCATTTTTTTTTATTACTTTCAGATCGTACAGTTCTGTAACGCTTCTCGTTGCTATAATTGAGTTGCCCATACTTTTTTTTTGTACAGTACTCCCATTTCAATTTAATAATAATGTTACTGCTTGAATATAAAAATGATTATTTTTATTAAAATTCACATCAATTTGTTTTTTTTTATTTGTAAAAACAGAACTGCAATTTTGCTAAAATAATATTTCATCATTTTAATAAAAGGTTCATTTTGAATGGCTTTCAAACTCTGCGTTTACGAAAAATAAATCTTTGTATTTGTAACATGTTTTACAGATAAAATCTGTGTTTAACAAGTACACAAGTATAGTTTCATTCATTTTTCTCAATGAATAAACATGTATTTCTAAGGTCGATTCGGAAAAATGAAAACGGTTCTAGTGAATAAATTTTTACGAGATCAAAAGTACAGAAGATGTTAGCTTCTCTGACAAACAAACCAAGATCAAAAAAAAATTGGAGAAGGTTACAACTAACAGACTACATGAAACACTGTTGTAGCAAAATAGAAAACATCAACAACGTCAATAAAATTTACATACGTTAAAAAAAAACAGAAAACAAATTTTAAACCTCACAATTCGTAAGTAACTAAATTTCAAATATCGTTACAAATTTTAAAATGTATAAAATTTCATCAGATTAATTTAAATTGGTTACCAAAAATAAAAGTCGTATTTTTATCTATTCAACAACGTTAGGGAATCATATCCGAACGATGAATAATAGATATGGCTTTTTAGCTCTCTTTTTTTTCCGAATACCTCTGTAGCCTATGAAAAGCTCAAAGATAAATTATACAGAAGAGGCCGGCGAATATTACCCGCTAGTTCGACTTTGAAATTCAACTACGACGTTTTCACTTCAATCGGCCAAATATACCTAATGCCCACAGAGCAGAGTTGAATTCGTTATTACACTAGCGCCAGAGGGGGGGGAGGGGGGCAAGCCTATAAATGCTGAATTTATAAAACGCAAAAATTACAAATTCTCTTTCAGCCTCGACGAGCCGCAGCAGAATTTACCCCCCGCAACGCTTTTCTATACGCGAACAAAGAAAAAAGACGTTGCGCAAAATGTTGTACGCCTCTCTGCCGCGCGTAATCCTACACCTATATATACCTATCGGCTGAAATTTTTCAAACGAACTCATTAAAGTCTCGTGTCGCAGCAGCAGCAGCAGAGGGAGGACAGTAAACCCGAGTGCCATTTTCCCGAGCAAAATCGGGATATTCCAAGTGAGCGACTGGAAACGGGGGGAGGGGAGCGGTAGGGAATGGAAGGGCCTCCTAAAAGCCAGAAAAAAAAGTCCAATCTTCGCCGGGAGAGACTGTCGTCCTGAAAAATCGGCAGGGCTCATTCTCGGTAGGTGGGGGGGGGGGGACGTGGACGAAGCGCGTGAAAAATCCCAGGGGCTGCAGTGGACGGAGGGGCGAAGGGGGGGGGGGGGGCAAAGAAAGTG
>JAPYYQ010002392.1:0-19441 GCA_030522585.1 Anagyrus pseudococci
TATATATATAAGAAAAAGAAGAGTAAAGGAAGTAAAAATTGTGTGGAAGAGAGGAGGAGGAAGAAAGGGGAGGGGAAAATTCATGGGAGAGCTGGTGTGGCGCCTCGAGTAAGTTGTGATGCGAACAAGGGGCCGAGAAGTAGCGATCGGACGGGTAACTAGCAGGCAATCAGGAAGCTGTCGGCCAAGTTGTTTTAGCAACTTACTCTGCGCTGATCGGCCGATGCCCCGGCCTTGCCAGCACCCTACCCCTCCCTTGCCCAGCGTTCGCGCGCGCCCGAGAAAGAGAGCCCCACAAGGTGGCCAATGCCGAGCGAAAGAGCTACCTCGCCACAATTGACCGATAAACTCTCTTTCCCAACCTCCACTGCATCTAGCTCCCCATCGGCTTTCTTATACTCTTGTGTCTCTCTCTCTCTCTCTCTCTCTTTCTTTCTTCCTATATCTTCTCGACTACGCCTCTCTCCTCTCTGTAGTATCCGAGCTAGTACAGATGATCTCGAATCTTCTGTCGCTTCTATTCAACCCGATAACTGTATGCTGAGCTTTGTATCCTCTATAGGCTTCGGTCGATGTGTTGTAATAAATCGATCGGATACTGATAGTTTGGGCTTTATTTTCACTTGCATCCGATCTGTTGCGGTTACAATTAATTTGCAGCATATTTTGGTCGAGTATCAAATTTACGAAATAAATAAAATTTTCAAAATTTTACGCTAGCGATGAGTATTTTATATTTAATTTGTAAAATATCAAATTCATTTATCCAAGAATACTTCTCGGGAAAATTGATAAATCTCGTTTTGTACATTAATCAAATTTGAAGCTTCCCAGAATGTACTGTATCTCCCTTTTTTCCAAAAAAACCTTGTTACATTACATACTTTTAATTACTAACATTCATCTGGCCGAATGATACGTGAAAAACGTTGTTTGCTCCTACCTTAAATCAAGATATTACGGGGACACTACGGATTGGTATTTCTCAAAATATATATTTCAATGAAATTTCCGTAAAGCCCGGCAAAAAGTTTTCACTTCATTCGCTCGTTTCTGTTTGCTTTTAATTAACAAACTCAATGATCAATCGAAAAAAAACCCCGAGAAAAATCGCGTATTTTTAATTTTCGAATGGCAGAAAATACGAAGAAAAAAATCGAAATGTTTGAATATAATAATAAATCCGTGCGCGGTCGTCGGGCATATATGCACACAGCGTTATAGCCTCTCGGCGCAGAGGGTCACATGCCGTTATAGGCAGTATTTCTTATCCGCACCCGAGTCGTCCGACCGTAAATCAAGCGAGCGAAAACCGCGGCGAGTAGCAGGCAGCGGCAACAGTAGGAGGCGAACTGCGGGGACTAAAACTCTGAAGGCTCGTCGAAAAAAATCGACTTTCCGCATCGAGCAAAGCGGTACAACGATCCCCGATGTATATACGTTGCTCATTCAAATCACGTGCGCCCGGCGCGCAAGTCCTCGGGGCGAGGAGCTCGTTACAGCGCGCGGGCGCATGGAAAAAACTTGGCTCGCGAACACACATACTGCCAGCAGCAGCAGCAGCAGCAGCAGCAGCAAGTGCGCGTGCATTGTTTCCAGTCAACCGTCGCGTCCCCGGCATCCATCAGTCCGCTCGTTTTTTAATCGTCCGCCAAGCGCGGCGCCCAAACCTCCCTCTTCGATTCCCTCGCACGCGCGCGCACACAGAGCTATACTATTGATTTAATTAACGTCATCTCCGTCGATTGGCCCGACTCGTCGTCTCGAGTGGACATCATTAGGGCTTAATTACCGGGCACGCCCGAACGCGCTTACCCTCTCCCTCTCTCTCTCTCTCTCTCTCTCTTCTGCGGCAGACTGCTCGATCTCTGCTTCTCCGGCCTCCCTCTTGCTCCGCAACGTGAGAGTGTGTCTTTGATTTGCCAGGGGCCCCGTCTCACGGGAATACAAATGCTCCATTACCATAAGTAGAAGTCGCGGGAACTCGACTCTCTTTCTCTGGCCGTGTGTCTCTGTGCTCCTGGCGTTTTCACGTGCTCGCTCAATATTCGCGACTGACGACTTGAATTCCTCTGGCCCCAGTGATTTTTCAATTCCCCTTTCTCTTCGTATAGCCCATTAGTCGTGACGGGCAAGGGGCCGGGGGCCTGCACTTGATTCGCATGCGCTGCAATACGGAGACGCGCCTCTGGAAATTCAGCTGTATCGAACGGCAGATCTTATTTTTCCAAAAGACAAAAAAGGCACGTTTCAAACGGAATTCAAGTCGGGAGGCGCATTAAAAGTTTGTATGTTTTATCGATTATCCGGGCATTGGTAAGGTATCGCGAGCAGTATTGGGGCGCATCTCGTTTGTATAATACACACAGCATACAGACACAGGTTGAAAGGTAGAAGAGCACGCGATACTCGAGAGGAGGGTATACAGAGTAGTTCTGCAGCTTTAAGCTTCGGCTAAATTCCAGGCGCGGCATGGTTGCGATAAAGCAGTCGGCTGGACCGGGTGTACACATAGCCGTATAGCCCTCCCTGCCAATCCATATAAACTCCCGGCCAACAGAGCCGCAAACGAGCCTCTTCGCTTTCGGCCTCTCGCGTGTCCTCCTCGCCGTTCCCGTCATCGTCATCTCCCTCCCCCACTCTCACTTCTCTCTCTCTCTCTCTCTCTCTCTCTCTCTCTCTCTCTCTCTCTCTCTCTCTCTCTCTTCTGAGCCTCCCGCGCGCGATCCCATCGTGTGCATTTACCCAGACAGGCACAGGTCTCTGACACACGGATGCCTCTCTCTCTCTCTCTCCTCTCACTGACTTCTTAGCGGAACAGCAGCGGCGCGCCAAGTGCAGATTGCCTTGTTTAATCAATGGGACGAGCCGCCGCTCTTGGCAATCAGCGTGTTTGCCCTCTTGCTTAGGGGGACCCGGCGCGAACTGCCCTGCTGCTGCTGCTGATCCCATCTTTCGAGCCCCAGCAGCAGCCGGTGCGGTCTCTTCTCTCGTTCTCTCTCTCTTTTCTGTCCTACTGGCTTTGCTGCACGACACTCCCGAGGATGAAGTGGTAGCGATCGATTGCCGGAAGTCACGTCGTCGCTTAACGCTTTTTTTCCTCGAGGGCTTTTTTCCCCTTTTTTTAATTTTTGCGAAATTCGCTATTAGACGGTGAGAATGCGAATGGAGAAAAAATTGCTAATGCACTTGACGAAATTGCGCTTTTAACGGTACGTCGGGGATATATAGATACGAACGCCGAGAGTGCAATCGTCAAGCGAAAATGGAAAAAAAAAGGAAAAAAAAGTACATAAAAAGCAGACTACGTTTTAATATATGCCTTTGAAAGAGCAAAATCGAATTCCCAGTATAATATCGTTTGCCATTCAATCACTCTCCCTCCCTCTAGCTCCTTTTTTTTTGTCAACGATAAACAAGTCAGTTCGACTTTGGCATGCGGGAAACCAACCGTGCCGTGTGTATGTGTGCGCGTGTCTTGTGAAAAATCGAAAAATCGACAACATCCAGGCCGATATGGCAAGCTTATAAAACTCCAAGCCGGAGGCTGCCGCGAAAGAATCGACAAAACGTAACTTTGCCTCCCTCTCACGCGAGAGACAGACAGAGGCAGGGAGAGGGTATGAGAGCCGCAAGCGGAAAAGTGACTCCCACAATGAGCGTAGCTCAGAGAGTCGTCCGGGAGACGGTCATATGCGCGCGCGCGTTGGGCTAGAGTTAGCCATAAACATAGAGGGGGGGGGGGCACCCATTGCCATCTCTTTCCAGCAAACCGTATTCGCTCGTGTGCCGCGGGGGCTTTATTTCTTTTCTTTTCCTTCTTGGACCACGTCTTTCCGCGGAATAGCATGACAAGCCCCCCGGCAGGCGACTTTATGGTTATTGGCAGGCGCGAGTAATGGCAGCGAGCAAGGACGATCGATGAGATTGCTTACTGCGCCCAGCCAGAGGGAGAGAGAAAGCCTCCGTAAATGCTCGCTAAATACTTCGTTGTTTTAATTAACGGCTCTATTTACGAGCGATGCCGGATATACGCGCGTATGCGCCTTTGCTGCGGTTCTTTTTGAGAAAACGCGGAGAAAGGATTGCTGCTGACTAGTACGCTTTTTTTTCTTAAACGTCACTTTTATGTGAAAATTTGAATAATAAGTAAACGATTCCATGTAAATGAGTTTCTTCTGAGTTTTTCTATTTTCAATGTGCAGCGAAATTAGTTTTTTTTTCTTATTAAATTTCGTTTATTCATTAACGAAATCGTTGATTTAATTTAAAAGACAAATATCCCGCTGTTGGTCTAGAATTATATTTTTAACTTTTTCAATAAAATTTCGCACGATCTCTTCTCGACGCAGCACTGAATTTTTATGAAAACTGTATCGGCAATTTCGTTTTCAGCAAAAACGAATTTACTGAAATAATAGAAACATTCTCATGAAAGTCAATCTCTATCAGCTGCTATCCTTTATTACAACGTGATTCGCAATTTGTGAGGATCGTAACAAAATTTTGATGCTTGATTCGATGAAAAAATCGCTCAACAGCCATATTCTTTTTCTTTTTTAGTAGCCGTATAATCTTATAGTCACAAAATATAGTCGTGAATGTTTCTATTTATATTTTCGAATTTAAATAACGCGCGCACGTCTGCATGGTGTATTGGCAGGCCCCCAAAAGCTTTATAAAATTCATTAAAAAATCATCTAAATTTCTCGATACATCCCCAGGCCCAATATTGAACCGATTCGATTATACTTCATATCATAACTCCTTATGAACTCGGCCGTACCGCGCGTACGGCAATCTCCGTAGCCGGTGCGTGCTCCGCGCGTAAAAAAATGTAATTTTCCCAAAAAACGAGCCGAAAGCCCGGGTCCGTTTAATAACAAGGCCCCTCTCGGAAATTAACTGCAAATAAAGATATAATTTTTGCACGAGAGCTGTGCGCCCTCTCTCCCTCTCTCTCCCTCTCCCCGAGCCTCATGAATCATCTCTGCCGACTCTTGGCCCTCATTACTCCAAAGCATAAAGCTTCGTAATAATCCCTATCAACGAAGGCATTAAGCCGATACGATCGCGCCATCGAATTTAAGAGAGAGAGAGAGAGAGAGAGGCCGCACAAACCGTTAGCCGATCGCGCGCCCAGCCTTCCTCTTAATTTCTTTCCCCCTCTTAACCACCCTCCGTCCCCTCTAAATGTACGAAGAGACTGCGAAATGCTCTTCCAGAGCCGATAGACGACGCTGCGGCCTCTCACGTAGGTCCCATAAAACCGTGATTCATATGTATAGCCTGTCTCGATTTTTATCCCGCCTCACAGTCAGACGTTTTGGCAGATGCGCGCATTTTTCTTTGTGTATGTACTTATATAAGTGTACCTCCGATGCTGCGGCCTTGCCATAACGTAGAGGCTCCCTCTCTCTCTTTCTGCATCGCGCGCATGTTGTCTTAATTGGATTGAGGGTTACACACACGGGTCAGAGATGAGCAAGAGCGCCGGCGTCTCTTCGACGTTTCTCTTTCTTTCACTCTGTACTTGTTCGTTTTTTTCTTCTCTCCTGGTACACACTGCTTGTGTGCTACGAGGTCCATTGCGCGTGCTCACGTTCTTTTCGTAATTTCATTAAAAGCATTCTTAAAGTAAATATTTCATTTACATATTTAATTTGTCAATTGAATGAATTACGTAGACTTCCATTCAAAGAGAATATAATATTACGTAAAGCTAGCCTAAATTTTCTAAACAGCCTTTCCTAACCAGCAAACTGCATTCCAAATGAAAATTGCAACGCCGGGTTGATTCGGCGTCGTACATATACAAGCCGAGGGTAAACTTTCATCGCCATAGACATTCCATTTGCCTCTCATATCCCTTTTACACTCAATATCAATATCTCCAGCTCATTCGCATTTAATTCACGAGAGCGCAGAGTCGTCCTCACCGCGACTGCATTCCCCCCGCCCCCCAACCTGCGCAACCACACACATCTGCATTAATATTTCCGTCCTCTCATCCTTCTTCCATGCCTCTCCCGCCATCATTCCCCGGCCCTCTCTCTCTCTCTCTCTCTCGCTTTCACTCGTCGTGTCCCGTGGGGCTCGTGGCCACGGAGAAGAGGAGAGGGGGGGCTGACGTCGGCTCCTTGTTATCTGCGGCCACCGCAAACAACAACAACAACAGCAGCAGCAACGAACAGCCCGACACATCCGGCCCTCCTTCTACTCGCGAGTAATCAGACTAACATGAGATGCGGACTCCATTGCCCTTTAAACTAAACTCCCCCGCAGCCGGCGCAGCTCTTACGGGGCAGGGGGGGGGGCGTAAGGTGTGCGAAGGCAAACCACCGCCGCCGCCGCCACACCAGCACCGAGAGCTTCAAACTGCAGACGCTCGCGGTAGAGAGCCTGAGAAGTATCTCGCCCTCTCTCTCTCTCTCTCCTCCTACGCCGCGAGGGTGGTTAAGAATGACGCGCGAGCCCGGGCCTCGTCAGCTGACGTCTCTCCTCCTTATACCTAGCCTCAAGCAAGCTCTTTCCCTCTCTCTCTCTCTCTCTCTTTCTCGGGAGAAACGTAAGTTTCCTTCGTTTTCTCGCATATATAAATTCCGTGTGTCGTCGCACTGCAAACGTTTTACCTTCTGAATTTTTCTTTCGCCTTCCCACCTCTCTCCTTAAATTCCCAATGATATGTGTGTATACATTAGGCCCGATAAATAGTCGTAGTCCCTGGAGCTTGGATTTTTCAGACCTGGACAGCTCTGATCCCCGGGGACAAGGCTCACGAATGAATTGCTTCTATATACATCTATAGATGTACAGCAATTTTTGAACAGACATTATGTGTCTGTCGGTGCTGTTAATTCAACTTTTGTGTCGTTCGCCTGCATCTCAAGCTTGTTCCATGGTTATTACTTAGCAGGCGATCGAGAAAAAGAAACGAGTTGGTAAGTGAGCTTTTTTTATTTTAACAACCCGTTACAGTTGACGAGGATGCATTATGCTAGGCTGGCTGTGTGTGTGCTTTGACACGGAGGAAGGCGCGAGGGTGTCGGGTAATCTCTCTCGCCGGTACACTCCGGTGTAAAATGGAGCGACGGGTGGTGCGCGCACACGAAAGCAAGCGGATTGAATCGTGTAGCTCGGGTAGAGTGGATCGCCAACGACGCGCGCAACACGTTTTATTGATAATTTTTACCCTCTCTCTCTCTCTCTCTCTCTCTTTCTCGTATCCTTCCGTCACGGGCTAATTATACGTCAGCGATCCTTGAGAGAATCTTCTACCCCCCCTTCCCCTAGCCTACCACTACCCTCGCGCGAGTCGGATTAAAGTCTTTGACCTGTAAGATTTACATTAACTTTCTGATGAAAAATGCACACACAATCAAGCGCCTGGTATACACCTTCTCCAAGAGCTTTCTCTCTCTCTCAAGAGAGTGGCACAGTTAATTTGCGTTCGCTGGCACGTAAATGAATTTTAAAGGGAAGCTCGAGCGCTACTCTCCTCCTCGCATTTTTCCTTTTTCCATTTTACTCCTCTACCTGCTGCCTACCTGCGCGCGATCGGTTACCAAAGGAGAGCCAGAGAGGGAGGTTTTCACGTTAACGCTCCGACATTTTTCATTACGACCTATTTGACCGGTAGGGCGCGAGCTGATCTAAAATGCCGCTCTCTTCCTCGAGGTAGCGCGCCTCTAAAACTATATAGAAAACTCTGGCCTCATCGTTCCAAGTTTGATAGTGCTAGTCGTACACGAACAGGATGCGAGAGGTTGGAGGAGCAAGTAGTAAACGAGGTCGCGCTCTGACGCCTCTCGTTAAAATCATTTGATATTCCGGGAGAGCAAAGCCCAGCTGAGCTGGCACTTGGGATTATAACCCGAGCTCGATAGCCGAAAGGTAATAGCTCGCGAGATCAATGGAGAATAGACTGCAGCGCGAAACACCTCCTCTTCACGGAGTGAAGCGCTTGCGCGTGTAACTCGCGCGCCCAGCCGGTCCGAACTTTCGCCTGCGCTATTGTCCATTACGGCGGCCAGCCACTTTGGCCCGCTGGGCTTAAGCGCGCTAATAACGCGCGCGAACGATAAGCAGCGCTCGGCATTACGCGCTCGCAAGCACCTCAGCCCCTCCCTCTATACCATCCAGACAAATTTATGCACGCGCGGTCTAAGCTTCGGTACACGCACACCTGACCTCTGAAGTTTGTCTGTCCTCTCCATTCCCTCTTGCCAATTCGTCCAAGTTCCTGATTCGAGGTTTTTTCATTGACTGACGAAAAGGCGTTGATGAAGGAATTTAATACGTTGTAAATAAGGTCTTGCTTTGTTGGAAAATAATTTTGGAATATTTCTTCGGCTCACGCTAGACTTTTCGTAACGGCAAAAGATTTGGGTTATCCCCAAAGTGAAAATTGAAAAGGTAAATTTGTAATAGCTGTTTTGATGTAAGCCGCTTTGGTTTTTTACTCTTTTCCCTAAAAAATTGAAATCCTCATCTGCGCGGAAAATTACGCTGGTTATAATAAATTTATAAGCGGCTAATCGATAACGCTTTCAACGATAAATTTCATATTACATATTCACAAGCTCTGATTATACACTTGAATTTTCCTAAAATCACATCGACCTGTACTAAAGAATCCGATTCGAATGAAAAAGAAAAGAAGTATGAAAAAACAAAGTGAGCCGTTGCATCAAGTTAGCTTTGTAACAGCATACCCGCTAATGGAAACTTTTTCCCAAGAGCCCACTCGAAATTTGTAAACGAAAAAACGAGCTCTCTGCAAGCGCTATAAGTTAACAGAACCTAGAGCGAAAACTTGGAGGATCGGCTGCAATGAAAATGTTTCATTAAGCTGGCCAGTAGCTATAGGTAGCCTGTTAATATCGACTTAGCCTCAATTTTCGCGCTGGCTTCGGGGAGCGTCGAGGCTTTAAGAAGGTCAGCCGGCGCTTTTCTTTTCTCTCTTCCCTCGACGTAATGCACTTGGTTTTGTCTTGCCTCGTTACGGCTATCGCGTGCTCGTCCGACCAAGGTGATTAATTCATTGGAGCTTTTCCGCTAGCCTCGCCTATATACACCCATCGCCGGAGCAGGGAGCTCGGGCAAGAGAGATGCCGGCCGTGAATTGCGGATAATTACCGGCTTAACGGCCATCTTGATTTCCCAGTTAAGATCTGTGCGCGGCCGAGCCCCGGGCGCGCAGGAGAGTCTCTCCCGTAGACCACCGAGCTTATCTCGAGCTTGAGATTTCCCGCACGGCGAACTTGGCGTCTCCTCTATTCTCTCGCGGCCCCAGCTCTTTTCACAGCCCCAGCTTCCGTCTCCTTCCATCTGCTGCTTCTCTTATCTACCTTTATCGCCGGATTATCGGACCTCGCTGCGCTTACCGGGCCCAAGCTACTTTACTACCTAACGAGAAGAATAAATTTTGGTCCCCTATTGTTTGGCTGCTTAATTGATACTTGAGTGCGGCCGAGAAGGCCCGATGAATTGTCATATAGTGCCCTTGCTGACAAGGACTCGTACGTTCTGACTAAAATGATGGAAAGGCGTTTAATACGAACAATCAAGTAAAGCAGCAGCTCGACGAGTTGAGCCTTGCAAAGATATCCGTATCAAGGCCGTTTAGCAAAGCCTCCCGACTACACAAATCCTCAGAGCACGCATTCCGCAATCGGAAGACAATGACGAGAGCTCACGGCGATCCGCGGGGCCGCAAGTCTAAGCGCTCTGCACCGATACCTACGAAAGGAGAAGGGGGGTAAGCTCGCCTTCGCGATGGCGACTGTGTCGGAACGCAACTTCCCCGCGTATATACGTATATACCCGATAGGGGCAGAGGGGGGCAGGTTGAGGGAGAGGTGGTGGGCGCGGTAACAAGCGCAGGAGCCGAGAGAGAGAGAGCTTCTGGCCCTATTACCTCCTTCTCTCGGTCTCTCTGATCTATCCAAGAGCCTTTGTGCCGCGTCCTCGATTTCAATCAGCCCTCGCGGTCCTGCCCCCCCCCCCTCACCGCCGATCAGCAGCTCCAAAAGCATTGTGGCCGAGTCGCGCCGTCAAAGCGCGATTGGCTTTGTGACGATCTTTGCCTCCTCTCTCTTACTGTATAGCCCTCGGTGGACTAAGGCTGCCTGCAGTCCAGAGCCGTTCGCTCCAGCGTATTAAACTACCGAGGCTGACGCTCCAGTGCAGCCCCCATCGAGCTTGAAATGGCTCATCCGTGGACTCTCTCTCTTTTTCCCCATGTGCACACTCCTCGGTCTGGCTCATGTATATTCATGTATATTATTTACCTTTGTCCTCTTCTAATTGATGCTCTCGTATATGTAGATTTCATAAGCAACGTAGAAGGCAAGAAGTTTCCTTCCAGGCAGCCGAGCAATTTTCGCTAACGCAAAATCCGAGAGGGGATGATTCGGCGGTTGTGCGCTCGATGAGCTCCGCGTGTGACTCTCGTATAGGCACGCCGGCAAACTGTACGCATCAGCGCAGCCTGCATAATCGCGCGCGCGACTACGGGGGGAATCTCATCTTTGTCACAGCCGCTACTCTCTCTCTCCCTCCGATTGTGCTGTTTGAGCCCCACCCCGCTTAGTTATGCTTCGCGCATATTCGTCCCCAATAGGCAGATTGTGGACTCGCTTGGTGCGCAATTCATTGCAGAAACTCAATATATAACCTGCTTTCGTAAACACTAATATACTATGTTCTGACGAAAAACGCTTCCATTTGCAAGCTCGTGCTTTATTGTTTAACGGAGCTTTTAACAATATCCTACTTATAGAACATCATGTAAAATTTAAATTAATGTTCCTATTTTACTACATTTTCAATAAAATTGTGATTCCTTATTCATAATTAAATAACCACATTCTGAATACAATTGTAATATATTATTTATTATTGAAGAATCTAAAAGAGCCAATATTGATTTTCATTACACATTGATATATCAATATGTAAAACTTTAAGTTGCTTCTATAAAACATAATATTTTCAGAGTTTTATTATTTTATCATAAAATCAAACTTTAAATAATTTTGCACTGCAAAATCAATCTAGATACATTAAACAGACAAATTTCTCTTTGATTACGGCATTATAGCAATTTATTTTGCACATAAGAATCCGCAATTAATATTAAGCGTTAAACGTCAAAATATCTAATTTTACTCGCGCTCGGCTGTACATCCATCGCGGTATAACGAAAAGCCGCCCGCATTTCATGCGCCCGCAGTTCCGTCGAGTGAGCTTCCCGACACAGCGTCAGCCAAGCGCAGCTTCATCATCGGACCCTATATTTTTCTTATTAACCAACCGTCCTCGTGTTGATTTCTCTCTCATTTCATCGAGTCAAGTTAAGGCGGCGTTGCAGTTACACGGCAGAGCGAAAACGGGGTCAATTATGAATTCCTAACAATCGCAGAGGCGAATCATCCAAAAACAGCCGAAACTCCGACAGACGTATACATAGCAACTATGGCGACACGTACGCGAAGACGCCGATGCGTTAACGCGCCTGGCGCGCGCGCGTCTAGCAATTCTAAGCACGAGCAGCTCTCCTCCCCTGCCGCGGCCCCTTGTAAACGCAACTTCGGGATTTGTTCGCCCGCGAAGACTTAAGAAGTTGGCGCGTATCAGCCGCGCGCCCCTTTCCAGCGAGGACGGATAGCCCGTCGAAATGGAAAACTTATATAACGTCGGAATGACTTTGTTTGCATTCGAGACGACGGAATAAAGGATAGGCAGCCGGGCTAACCGCCGGAGTTTTAACGACCTGCCGCGGCTGTTTGAGCTTTATAATTATTTCGCCTGCATCTTGTCGCCGGATTAATAAGCTCGATGTATATCTCGGAGCACTTGCTCTCTCGGTTTCGCCTCTCTTGGCTCGGCTGGAATCGGCTCGCTATTAACTTTGTTGATCGAAAGACGGCGAGGGGAAATTTTCGTTTAGCCCGCGGTTTTCCTTATGAGCTTTGTTCGGGGCTTTCCCCGCTCCCCGGTGCGCTGTCCCACCGCTGTTTGTCTTCGACTGAAATATTCCGCGGGAGATGTGTACGCATTCGCGTTTTCCGAACGAGCCAAACGAATAACGTGGTAATAATGAACGTCTCAATTCTCGGAGGCTGGTATAGACCAGTCGCACGCGCTCGTTCCTCATGCGAACGGAGAGAGGGCCTAAGCTAAGAAGGCCCCTCGCTCCGCCGCTTCTCGTCTGCTAAATCATCCCATTCAATAACAGCGCTCTGAATTAACAACCATTAGCGTCGTGCCCGCGAGCGCGCCTCGCATAAATCTTAGCCCCCCCCCCCCCAGCTTGGCGCTTGATCGGTCCTCCACACGGAAGCCCCTTCGTCGCCTATCCCTCTCCTAGCCTGTCCCGTCTCTCTCTTCCTCCCTTTGCTGTATAAATAAGGGCGGACGAGTGTAGCCGAAGCGCGCGCTCGCGACTCTAATTGTCGCGCATAAGTCATCGGGCCGGCTTGGCGTGATAATCGACGCGGGCGACTCAGCTAGCCCCCGCGCCCTTGAATAATGGCCTCTCGGGAGGGCTCGCGGCCGAGTATCCTGTCCTCCCCTCCCCGATACGCTTACTTGCATCTACGCCGCTGAATCGTTAATCGCGCGCGAAGGATACACTTGCGATCGTGCCGCGGCACGGCAGACACTGCTTTTCTTTTTAAGCGCGTTTTCTTTTTTTCCGTTGATATAGAACAAATAAAAATGAATCTCGGTCTCCCGGGGGCGGCACACGAAAAAAGTCATCTACCGGGCTCTCGATAAATTCAGTCGCTCTTGAAGTATACGAGACGCGAGGGAGGGAAGGTGCGGACCCAGTGAAAATATGCGCCGGTCATCCTTTTTTCTTCTCTCTATCTCTCTGTCTCGGTGTATACGCGAATTGACAGCCAGCAGGCAGTACACCGAGGCGCTGTATCTCTCTCGTGTTTTATCGCTACGCCGCAAGTATATGTAAGCGAGTCGTTTTGTTCATCGCTAAGTGATTGGTTTACGGTGGCTAATAAAACAGGCAGCTCGTCCCCGCGCACGCGAGACGCGTTTATTTATTTTGCCGTTCGGACTTTCGAATTAGCATGCGAAACTGAGAGAGAGCCGTGTACGTTGAGAAATATCATAGCGCGTGTTTTATTAAGCGGAGAAACAAAAGAGCGCTATTGTGCACGCTATGATCTTTCAATACACGCGCGCATAAATAATTATTAAATTTTTTCAAACAACTCTCGTTGGTATATATAATTAGTAACGCCAACGGGTGATATAGAGGAGGCTGCCGGGCGGAACGCATGACCGACAGAGTAGGACACTCTCCGGCGAATTTTCATTTCCTTCTGCAAGCACCGACACACGGACTTTCTCACGAATGTGCGCATATATCGCACGTAAACATACGTATACACAGGTGTATTTTATTAAACTGGAATATTTCAGCACGGGAATTTCGCGCATTGCCCGGGCCTTTGATAAAATAACCGCGCAATAATTCGCGCAAACTCGTCGCCGGGGCGATATTAATTTAATTTCCCTTGTCAACTTTCGCGCGCATATCTCTCCCTCTCTCACTGGCCGCCGGGCAGCTCGTCCGACCGAGCGCCTGAGTTATTCCACGTGCCGCATCAGACATATAGCGTGTGAGCGAGAGAAACAAAAGTCCGAGAGGCGAATCGGACACGAAGCGCAGCCGGGAAAGGGGAAAAAAGAGCAAGCTTGTAATCCGGCGCTGTTTATTTTTTTAATCGCTTTTAAAATTCAACCGCTTCCCTCCCTCCAGAACACTCGCTCTCTTTCTTGCGTTGCAAACACCTCTCTCTCTCTCTCTCTCTCGTAATGTATTCCATGCTTGCATTTCCTTGGCATTATCACCGCGTGCATGTGTGTCTGCATACTCGCATATATCAATGTTGAAAGTAGCGTCTCCCGTATCTGCCTCGGGAGTCCCTGGCTTTGCCGGCGTTATCTAATTTTTCTAGCCCCCTTCCCAGGCCCTTGTCGCTGCTGCTCGGAACATGGCGAAATAGGGGAGAACGGCGGGCCGAGAGGGAGGGATGATGTAGCGCCGGGCGTAAAGCGAAGCCGGGGAGCGCGCGCGCCCGGAGGCCGTTAGTCACACGCGAGAATGTGGGACATCGCGCCGCATAAATTGATACGGAAATTGATCCGCAGAATGCGGTTATGAGCTGCTCCTCCCACCCGTAGCCCTGCCGCTGCCGCTGCTACTCTTGTTTTACATAAGGTGCCCGAGCGATCTGTAGACCTGCGCCCGAGACTCAAATTTATGCGATACACACGCTCTGAGCTGAAAACGGATGGACAGCCTGTGCGAAAGGGGGAGCGAAGGGAGAGATAAGATTAAGAAATCGATCGAATCATTTTTACGTTCACCTGCTGTGGCTCCACGGATATTCGCTTGCCGATTGAAATTCCTCTACATCTAAATTTCCAATGCGCTCATATACATAGATGACCATTTATGAAAAATTGGTAATTTTTCATTTTACCATCTCTCCGCACAGAGCTCACGCGCCTCTCGATCTTTTTCCCATTCCAACGACGCTTGTGCCGGTATACACACACACACACACACACCTCGGTATGTCGCGATGGCTCTCGCGTGCGCGCGTGCATTATAATTCCGAGACACGCGTAAACAATAAGTGGCGATATTTTAAATCGCTCGAAGGTTCCTCGAGGGCTGGGGGAGAGGGAAAAGGCGCGCGTTGAGGAAGCGAGACACGTAGGGACGATCAGTTAGCTCCACACAGGCTTTCAGTCCTCCCTCTTTCCACAAAATGCATCTCGAGACTTTCAATCTTCTCGGGAGGAGAGAGAGAGAGAGAGGCGGTAGGGGGGTAAACGTGTCTCCGGAGAACGGCTCATTATCTTTCTTGGAATGAGCTGCGCTTCGGAGAACGAGCGAGCATCCACGAAATTTCGAAGACGGAGATGTTCGCAGATGCTTCGGCTCCCTCTACTTTTCTGTGTGTCCGTGTCCGCGCTCATGCCTGTGTGTGTGCGCGTTGGAGGGAGATTTGATTAACCGTTGACTGTGTAACGTGAGCTCTCGTTTCATTTGGTTTTGTCTATCAGCAACGTTTGCCTTTACGCTGCTCGGTTAATTGGAAATGTAACACATCAATTTCCGATGTTGGATATGTAGGTATAATACATATACGTCAGGTGCATTGGTCGTGTACGGTGCGTTATGCGATGCATCAAACGGGATTATCACAGAGATATGTGCGAATCATTGCTTAAAAACAGAAACAAAGCCAAAAACAAAAAGAAGATAATATACTGGTTTTCTTATCGGAAATTGTTTTGTTGCTTTTTTAAAAGCACCCAAATGGTAATATTTCTTTTGATTTCCCGCAGTTTTAAAAGTTTTTCCTTGTCCCCTATTGTTTTTTTTGCTTTTTATTTTATTTTTTTTCATTTACACAAGAGAAATTTTGGGCGTTGGGAGCAACGTGTAAGCTTCTTATGAGGTTCTAATCCAAACAAAAATAGGCTAGCGCTTACGGCTGTATACCTCCCATCTCGCAAAATCCACACGCGCTCGCAGGAGAGTCGACACCGGCTCTCGAAAGGATCAACACGACACAATGGCCACCGCGAGCGAGAGAGAAAGCTGTATATATAACAGGGGGAGTACATCAGCCCCACAGAGCTCGCGGCCTACAGGCTCTCTCTCTCTCTCTTTCAAATTTTCAATTCAAATTCAAGCCGAGCAGCCAAACTGCGGCCCAGCAGAGCAGAATGGTAAAAAAAGGTGGCACAGGAAAGAGATAACAGCAGAGCCGGAGGGGGAAAAAGAAAGAAGTGTGTCGCGAAGAGGGAGAGAGAGAGAGAGAGAGAGAGAGAGAGAGAGAGAGAGAGAGAGCTGGAAATACGAGATTCATTTGCACATATCCGTCGCAGGCGCGCGACACCCGTACATATACATATATACCCTCGGCCAATCTATCCCCGATCGTCGTGCGCGTGCAGCTCACACGAGAAGGAGGAGGAGGAGGAGGAGCCGAGGTAAGAGCCTGCTGCTACTGACCACCTGGGCAAATGACGAGAAATCAGTTTTATTGTATCGCGGCGCTTGTTCACTCGGCTCGCGTATGGATGCAAATTTGCTTCATTAGAGTATCGACGGGCCCCCGGCAGACGTGGCCTGAATCCCAACGGATCTTCCCTCTACCCTTCTTTCCCCCCATCCCTCTTGCTCGCTCGACACGACGTGTGTGTGTGTGCGGAGCGGACAAGCCGCGGCTACGGATTATAAGGGACGAGAGGACGTCGTTGTCGTCGTCGTCTTCGTGAGAGGGAAAGAGAGACTCGCTGGAATGCACCAATTAAGACGCGAGAAAGAGAGAGGGGGCTCTTACGAGGAACGCGCGAACGAGGGAGCGATTGAGAAACGAGAGCGAATTGTTATTTAGTACTGCCATTTTTCGTCAATTTCACATACATCGCTATCGGCGCAGCGCTCTCCTTTCTTCTCTCCCCCTTGCTTCTTTTTATTCTTCTCATTTTCGCTCTCTTCTTCTCTCTCTCTCTCTCTCTCTCTCTCTCTTTTCAATTTATCAGGCGCGCTTCTTGTTAACGCTTTCCTCGGCTCGTTTCAATCGAAAGATCGCAGATAGCGTCGCTCGCGCGCGCGCCAAGTAATTAACGTTTATAAATATTAACGAGCATTTGAAATATCGGCGGTACGTGGCCTGGGCGCGCGCCCGCTCCTTGAAATTTCGGTGCCGGACAAATTTATGCGCGTTGGCGGAATCGAAAGAGCCCACTCGCGAAAGCATCCCAACGAGTGTATATGAGAATTTTCGGCACTAATGTTTGATGATCTGTGACCAACTCGCCGTTTTTAGAATCTTCTGGAAATGCGCGTGCTTTGTTTGCTCCCTCTCTCTTGTTTATTATGAAGTGCCAGAGATCCGATTTGGTGTGTACAACTTTACCGTCGCTGGGCATTATTTAAAGGCCGGATTATTTGCTGTACACGCTGGTTTGTTTATTGGCCCTGTTTTTAAGTAGATTTAGGGGCATTAATTAAATCGACGGTTTTTCTTCGGCTAATAGTTTAAGTAGATTATCATGCTGAAACTAGAGGAATCATATTAGAGACTTAATTTTAGTCGTCATTCATAATGCGCCCCGAAGCTCAAATCCGTTTTCAACAAAATTCCTAACGAGCAGTTTGGTTTAGTAAAAGAACAAATATTGAAATGTCTAAGCGCATCTCGAAGATTTGGCGAAACAAAAAACAAGCCGAGTATGAAATAAGTTATACAACGATAGCTTCGCGTGTGCGTGCGTGCGCACGCCCGTTAATAAAAAGAGCCATCCTCGTAATTTTCTTAAAACAGCAGAGCAGAATACCTTTAAGAGGCCGCATAAAATTCTTTGTACTACACAATCAACATTTTTAAAGCCGGCGTGCAGCTCCTCCTCCTCCTCCTCCTCCTCGTTCTTCTCTCCTTGCAGTAGCAGCATCTCAGCATTACCGCTTGCGTTACAGGGGCGCGCGGCATCGACAGCGAAACAACAGCGTAAATTGGATTATTTCGGAGGGGCGCAGGCAACTTTCATAAATAACGAGCTCCTGCATCTCCTTATCCGCCTCTGGGCCCTCGTTCCCCTTTCTCTCCCTCTCCCCCTTTCTCCCTTGCAAAACAATCGCCGCCAAAACGAGCATCTCAAAAATCCAAGACGCGTACGCAAAATGCGCCGAGAGCAAAGGAGAGATAGGGCAGGGGGCGGAGGGAGTGAGGACGAGGACAGGGGAGAAAGAAGCAAGAAGGAGCGAGAGAAGAAAAGCGAGAGCAACCGCACAAAGAGAATGGATGTGGGAAGGGAGAGCTCTCCCTCGCGGCCGAGGAGGAACAAACGAGCCCGATACCGCGGCTCCCTCCCCCTGCAGCATAAACATCCTCGCCATATAAGATGCCGTAACTCGGGTAGCACTCTCTCTCTCTCTCTCTCTCTCTCTCTCTCTCTCTCTCTCTCTCTCTCTCTCTTTCTCCCTCGCATTCGAGAGCTTCCGTCCCCTACCCCCAAGACCTCGCGAAGTACGCCGGGACCATTGTCGGAAATTGCGTGTCGATCGGTCGCCGCGAGAGAGCAAGCCGATGTTGCAGGGGGGAAGGGGTTACACCTTAGGAGAGCGCAGGGCAGGGCGGATAAGGGGGCTATCGTGTCGGCGATGCCGAGAGCCCGTAATCCGAGGCCACTCTCAGCGAGTAGTCCTTTCTCTCTGTGGTAGCGGAATATCGGCTAGTCCGGCTGCCGATAAGACGCGAGAGAGATGTGTCGCAGCAGGGCCGTCTTTGTGCGCCCGAGGACGCTCGTAAAACCGAGGCGCGGCGTGCTTGCAGCCCGGATTTAACACCTCCAACGGCTCTCCTCTCTATGACTACTACCTGTATCAGACGAGCCGGTGCTTTGTACCAACGACGCCCGGCTTCCCCAACTGCCCGCACTTCGCGGTCGACGCGACGACTCTCCTTCTTTGTTCTCCATCTCTCTCCCCGTCTTTGCTTTACACCTCCACGGCTATCATTGGAGCAACTTGTGCTTTCGCTTCGTCTTCTTCTTTTTGCTTTTTTCTCCAGGACGGAAAGTAGCCTTTGTTTCGCCTCTTTTATTTGCGCGCTCGTGAGCGCTGTCGGTCTCGTCTACCCTCGCCCCCCCCCCCCACCCCCACCCCCCTCAATATCTCCTCTACCGAGAGTTTACGAGGGCAGTTGCTGGAAATTTGTGTCTTTCTCTCTCGTTTTTCGATTCTCCAGTCTTGACTTTAGCCGCGACGAAAGAAAGGGGAGAGGAAAAAAGTTGGCTATCTCAACTGATTTTTCATCGGCAAAATAAATGCAGCTGTTGCTCGACGTTGTTATTGGCCCACTTGGCCAAGAACATCAATAAAAAGTCCGATTCCAAGCGACGAGCCCTTAGCCATTACATCGCCAACTAGGCGCGACGTCGCATTTGCTCCAGTTTGCCAAGTGACACAGAAGAATAGCCTGTGTGTGCAGTTTTAGCAAACGTCATCAACTCTTGTCAAACTTGCCGGAGAAAATCGTTGAAAAGTCCAGCAGCGTCTGTGCGATTCG
The DNA here is from genome assembly GCA_030522585.1 of Anagyrus pseudococci. Classification (NCBI taxonomy): domain Eukaryota; kingdom Metazoa; phylum Arthropoda; class Insecta; order Hymenoptera; family Encyrtidae; genus Anagyrus; species Anagyrus pseudococci. Next base: position 19,125 of record JAPYYQ010002392.1, read on the forward strand.
AAAATCCAGGATGATCGTTAATCAGGTGAAAGCGACGAGGTGTTGCTTAAACAGGTAATAAAACAGCTGGGCGGGGGTTTATTCGGGCGCGCTTTTCCGTCCAATTTTCGCAGCTTTTCAACTCCACGCAGCCGAGGGTGCGCTAGGGCTACGCTGAGGGCGATTTAAATTCTATTGTGCCCGGCGAGAGCGTCACGGGGCGTTAAGCGGCCCCGGGGCTTATACACGGAGAGAAAAAACCAATAGAAATTATCGACGATTTCTGTAAAAATTACCGATGGGCTACGGTAAAGTCGGACCGTTTGGGCACATGTGGC
>JAPYYQ010002393.1:0-19429 GCA_030522585.1 Anagyrus pseudococci
GCCTTTCAGGATAAAAATATTCTTTTACATGCAAAATGGATCACATCAAACTTGCCGTTAAATATACCTTTTTTTAAAAAGGTAGTTTTTGTTTAAATTATTTCAATATTTATTTGTGAGAAAAACTGCCTTTTTAATTTATTCTTTTGTTCTAATAAAATCCTAATATTCTGAAATATCTGACATAATTTTCATTTAATTATATATAACTCCATATAAAAGAAGTCTACAAGAAGATTCGATTAGCCTATGGTTAAAATCAAACACATTCTCATATGCTAAAACGTGCAGCAGGCATACATATTGCCGTAAGCTAGCAACAGGAAACTGTTGGCAGAATATGGGGAACGGTGTGTTTGCGTGAATGATGGAAAAAAGAGAAAAATAGAGATGGGAAGGTCAGGCAAACGAGAAGAGAGAAGCTTCGAAGGTAGCTGAGGCTAATTAGGTGTACAGCAGGGCGAGAGGCAAAAAAGGTAAAGCTCTAGAGAGAAGCAAAAACCAAGGGTGTATGCTAGATGTGCGGGAGAGGTAGGGGAGAAGTGGGGTCGAGTCACAGGAGAGTTGTCCGTCGCTGCGGGCGAGTGTCGGCTTTGCTCTCACCTTTACTCCCGAGGCGACTCGCCATATGGGTGACAGACCGGCCTGCAGCTCCGCGCGTGGGGTAGCTTCACCTTCTCTCGCTCCGCGTGCGGGCCAGATTTCACGGTTCTAGCTGCTTCTCCCCTACCCCATACGCACACACTCCACCTACCCCACTCCTTTTCCTCTCTTACTCTCTCCCGCACACGTGACTCGAGACAATAAGCGCGACGCTCGCGGCACTGTTCTGTATATATATTGCGTAGCGGAGGGAGTTAGCAGAGAGAGAGAGAGAGAGAGAGAGAGAGAGAGAGAAGAGCGCATGTGAGAACCGCGCCGCTCCGAATCTCTCAGATGGGAATCGCGAAATGACGTCTATAGTCGCACATCGAGAGTCTACGACGCTCTTGTTGCGAATTTAAATCGATGTCTATCCTTTCAAGAGAGACACACGAGATGTTACACAGCAATCGCATCGCCGTGAAAAATTGTATTGCTGAGGTTAAAGAGGAAGAACGAGAGAGACACTTATTCGCGTGCCAAAGTACATACGCAACGTCGTTTGCAGTTGAGCATCGGAAAAATTGGCCTTCAGCCGCTCGTAGGCCGTGATAAAGTCGGTACATACATCCAAACGTAGAAATATGAAACGTTTCTCCATAGCAGTTATTATAATTTCGCGTAACTCTCTATTTCACGATCTATTCAGAAAAAAAACAGTAAAGAGAACAGGTGCCCGAAATAAAGCTTCATAAAAATAAATTAAAGCATCCAACAAAAATACAGCGCACGCGAGAGCGAGACACGACGCGCCGTTCCGCGAACGCAAATCCGAAAGAAGACGGGGCAGCACTCGTGATCTCGGCCTCGATCGTTGCGATTTATCGGGTCGGCGCCGTGTAGAAGTTCGTCACGCGAATGAGAGGAACACGGGGCGGATCGAGTCGAGCGAAGGAATGAAGAGACACAGGGGAATTGAAGGAGATCGTGGAACGAAGCTTAATTGCTTGTGCCGCTGAATCTTTCCTTTTTTTTCTTTTCAAGGTACACACACGCACATGTATACACAGACGCTGCGCGTGTGGATGATTTGCGCTTAGCCTTTGATGATATATACGTACACCATTTGTTCGATTATTGGGTTATCATCCTTCGCGGTGACTCATTCGCAAAACAGCGCCCGTGTGAATGTACTTGTACAATTTCTAACGGAGTCATTTAGTAAGTGACAAAGGCAAAAATAACTCAATATCTGGTGTGTATCGGATAATAAATCGTCCCATATCAGCTTTTCATTTTTCCGAATCGAAAGAGAATCATAACGAAGGAAAAGCAAAGAAACGAAATCCGTGCATTTTTCCAAGCCTCCTCCCTCCCCCCTCAAAAAAAAAAAGAAAAAAAAACCGAACGAAACTGGCACCGTGACGAAGTCAAGAGCGAATCATCGGTGTATAGAGGGTAAGAGTCAGACATACGACAAAAGCCAGGCGCGTCCAAGAGCAATTTCATCTCACCCGCGCATGCGGTGTATATACGAGGAGGCGAAATGGGGGAGAGAGAGAGAGAGAGAGAGAGAGAGAGATCGGTGAGTCGCATGCGGGCCGACGCACGGCCAGCATTTTACGCGCCAATGAGGTGAGCCTCGACGGCAGCAGCACACGCGCGTACATTGTCGCATGACTTGCCCGGCTTGTTCGCTCTTGCGTCACGGGGGTGCAGCCGAGAGCAGCTTAATGGATTTGACGCTAGAGAGCGAGAGAGAGAGAGAGGGGGGGGGAGGATGACAGCCCGTATAGGGGGTATGGGGAAAAAACAGCTACCGATCGCGATGCTGGACGCGTTACGGGATCGATTTCTCCTGGATGGCGTTTATCATAGAGCAGTGGTAAATTTAGAAGAGAAAGTCGAATATCTGGAGGGTGAATGTTTTTTTTTTTAAAGGACCTTAACATTTATTTTCCTGATAAACTTATATACAGTCACGCGTACGAGATTTCGAACTTGTCGACAAATGATGATAATGCTGCGCCTTTGATGTTTAGCTAATTCGATGACTAAGATCCCACAGAAGCATATATAGATACGTGAAAAGAGAGAGCCAAAATTCACGTCGGGCCATAAAACGGGAGAGAGAAAGCGACGTAACGGCGCAATGAAGCCTGGAACAATGTCGGAACTCGCGCGATAGGCAATTATAAGCCAGACAATCAGAGTACAATCATACCTCTCTCCCTCGGTCGTATAACGATTGTTTAAACTTCGTTACACAAGCGCGTCAACAGGGAGGAAAGGGATGCCATTTTGTCAGGGCGTAAAGCCATTTCGCGTATATAACGCGCGCAAGAGCTAAATGACGGGGGTGGCCCGTACTCTCGTCATAGGTATATATGCCCCCACGTGAAGAGCAAAAAAAAGCTCCACTCTCGATGTTGGCTTGGGGAAGGTTGTACCATGCTCGACTGCGTGGTAAGTCAGCAGCACATCCCTCCCCCCTTTCATTTTCTCCTCCTTCCGTTTTCTCCAAGCAGCAGCAGGAGCGGACTCGAGGCTCTCGCTAATGCATTCGGAACAGTAGGCACGGACAGGAGAGAAATGGAGAAGGAGAGTGGGCTTGATAAAAGGACGCAGGAGGTATACCGGGGGAGTAGGGGCAAGAAGAGGTAGGGCCGCCTGGCTGTGCGTCTGTCTGAAAGGGCTTATTCTGATTTATCGATCGGCGAATACATCCGAGCGGGTAGTACTACGGTGCGTTAGAGCAGCAGGCTCTCTCTCTCTCTTTCTCTTTTCTGTATAGACGAGCCTCGCGTCTGAGGTACACATGTGTGTATGTATACCTACGCGCACACGGGGACGGACTACGAGAAACCTATGTCCCCGGGGAGGCGCGAGGCCACGCGGCCGAATCCTACTCTCTGCACAGAGGAAATCACAAGGGGGGCAAGCAGGCAAGGGGTAAGGGGATTTGGAACCCCAAGTACCGAGCAAGAACGAAGCCTGAGGCCGCTCTGATCCAGCCAAAAGAAGGAAAGAGACGTTATTAGAAAGAATATTAGCACCGGATTGCTGAGGACAGGGAGAGGGGGCGTTTAGCATACGTCATCACTGACGTATCTTTCGCGGCTATCCTGGAGGAACGCGTAACTGTAGGATATAAGTCCTCTGTTCAATACGGTGTTTTATGTGCCTCTATCAAGGTCGCGAGTTCTATAATTGTGGGATGTAAGCGTATATTAAAGAAGATGCGATAGCGAGAAACTTATCGTAAAAATTCAAAAAAAGAGGCTCGTTGTATTGATTCAATGAATGAATGAAAAAACGAATCAATGAATAAAAAATACTTCCAGTCCGTTAAATCTTTTCTGCATCGAAAATAGACTGTTTTATAATTAGTAATGAACGACAAGATGTTTAGAAAACTTCGTTTGCACAAATGTTCAGATACGCTAAGTTTTGAAACTAAACGTTAAAAAGCATCCGGATTTTCCAACTTCAGCGAGAGATAACGCGTTAACAAAGCAACTTTTTTCGAAACTTTTCTTTTGTACAGGTTCATTTTCTTGTATTTTCGTAATCATGTTGATTTTTTGGGAATACCAGCAATACGAAAATGTTAATAAGTTAAAGATCTTCCTATAAAAACGATAGGTTTGATGAGGCTGTTATCGTTTGGTAGCATCAGTGCATTCCAATAACAGACACAATAATGGGTTACAGAAGTTTCACGGCGTTTCTGCTCCTTGCTCTCTCTTCTGGCCTAGGTAAGTTGGATTTTAATTCTTCATTTAGTAATCACATTTATTTTTGGAAAAAATTCAATTTAATTTTAAAATAAAATGAAAATTTTCTTCCTCTCAGACTGATCGAATAATTATTTAACAAATTGTTTGTTTCAGTTCAACTGGTTTCAGCTGATTTAGAGGCAGAAAATATCTTTGGTGCTGATGCCACTCATGTATCGCTTTATCCTTATCAAGTTTCCATACAAGCTAATAATCATCACCTCTGTGGGGGCTCTCTCATTAGAGACGATTTAGTACTCACTGCAGCTCATTGTTCATTTGATAACTCAAGCTCTGAATATTTTCCTAAGGATTATAAAGTAGTAGCGGGAAGTACCGACTTGTATCTAGTACCGAATCATCCCGCTATTGACGTGGCTTACATTTACGTGCACAAAAACTATACTAAGACAGAAATTGACAATAAATTGATTGTCCTCAACGACATCGCTGTTTGGAAAGTAAGTCTAAATATTAACGGTGGCTTATTCCTTACCTTTGTGTTCGTTACTCATGCATATGTTTAAAAATTGCAGTTGAAACAAAAATTCCCATTGGGTGGAAACAATAGAATCGGCACAATAGACATACCTAAGAAAGGTGCCACCTACGAAGGTCTTATCGGTGTGGTTACCGGTTACGGAGCAAACGTAGCTCAACTGAATCCCAACCCAACGAAGAAAAGTGACATATTCATTTTTGCCTCCGATTATAAGTTGTACAAACAAGAACATACTATCCTGAACAGCAACAAGTGCAATCCAGGAGCTCACATCTGTGGTGATCCGCTTATAAAACAACAATTGACTCAACTGAAAAACAGCCTGTACCTTGTAGGAACATGTAGAGTAAGTTTAGTTTATTAACTTAAATATTTGAAAATAATATAACTTATAATTTACGATACAAAAATTTCTAAAAACATACGCTAATTGTCTGGTTTTATTTTTATAGGGAGACAGCGGCGGTCCACTGGCAGTTTTTCCTGACGATGAATCACCAATAGTAGTTGGTATTGTAAGTTATGGTCCTGTAAATTGCGATAGTCAAGGTATTCTTGGGCATTTCACTGAAGTTGCGTATTACTCCGACTGGATAATTAATGTTAGCAAGAATACAACAAATGTTGATGATACAGTAATCTATGACGTTGCTTCCTTTTTGTCAAAATAATTTTCTCTTAAAAACAGTGCAATTTAATGCATTATATGTTAATGTTTTGTGTTGAATTAGTTCAATTTAATTGTTTGTAAGGAAAACTGAAATTCCACTTATTTTACAAATAAAATAAAATCCTAATATCCTGAAATAGTTGGCATCATTTTAATTTAACAATACCTACGTTAAAAAAAAAAGATTGCAAGAAGAAACATTATTGGTAGAATCAAGTATCCATATGCGGAAACGCTCAGTAGTCGTGCATATTGTTGTAAGCTAGCAAAATAAAAATGTTAACAGAATGATAAAAAAAAAAAAAAAATTGAGAAAGAAAGGGCGAAACGAGAAGAGAGAAGTTTCGAAGGTTGTAGGTATAGAGGCTAATGAGGTGAACGGCAGAGCGGGTAAGCAGAAGAAAAAAGGACGGAAAGCTCTAGAGAGAAGCAGAAACCGAGGGAGTTGCGAGGCCACGCGGCAGAGCCCTATACTCTCTACAGAGACGGACAGCACGGGCTGTGTAGTGTGTCCGTGTGTCTGTGTACCGAAGCCATCGGGAGACGCGAAAGGGCCTCGGTTCTCTCTTTCTAGTCGAGGGTAGGTGAGCTGGCGCACATGGCTTGCTTTTCCTCCTGCTGGCTATTGCCAGCAGCGCAGATGAGAAACTTTTCACCGTATTCTCCACCCCTCCCCTCCAGCCCACCCCACCACCTACTCTCTCTCTTTCTCTTTTCGTTTATACGTCCGTTCGGCGTTTGCGAAATTCGAGTAGCCGCTCATTCTTCCTTTCTCTTTCTCTCTGCGTTTCGTACATTGTTAGCTGCTACAAGGCTGAAGATTGCTACTACTATCCGTGTGGTCCTTTCCTTCTGTCTCTCCTTTTTTTTTATATCGGCTTTTTTCGGACGATTAAGCTGCTATGAACAATCGAACGACTCTGCTCCATCGAAAATTGTTGAGATATTAGCTTGGAAAATCATTGACGTTGAATATTCATTCACTGTTTCAGCGCAAAATCACATTTTGTATCATAAGTTTTTTAGGACGATATTTTCCATTTAGAAAACATTTTTTGTCTTTTTTTCTTTGAAAAGAGCAATTGTTATTAAAAGCGTCCTTTGAAACGCGCCCCTGCGTCAAGCTTGACGTTGACGATAGCAGCAAGTTTTTGGGGATGGTGGTCTTACGTCATCTGTTTCAACTTGAAATATGAGACGCATAGATTTGTAAGCCAACATTTTACCTTTTCAAGGACTCCTTGTTTGCTTCGTCTTTTTTTTCCTCGTTCCCTTTTTATCCTACTTCCACTTTTTTCATGTGTGTATAAAAATTATCTTTTTTTGACGAATTCTTGATTTCTTTGCCGACGTAATGCGATCGGCATAAAAAGGGAAAAATTTTGACGTAAACGCGCTTGCAATGCGAAAATTACTTGTGTTAGAAAATGATAAAATGTTTTTCTTTTTCAGTCAAAATTTAAATAATTATAATACAAGCACTTTATAGTTAAATATCTTAAAGAGAAGAGAGCACTTAGCATACGTCACCATAGCTTTAAATGCCGCGGCTATTCTAAAATAACGCCAACACGTAGAGGTAGAGTAAGTCTGCTGTCCGAAAAGACGTAACGAACCACTGCGGTGTTTTAAATGTCTTTGTTAAGGTCACCAGTCCTAAAATTGCAGTAGCCGTGACAGGACGAAAGCGTCCAAAAAAATGCAGAGTGAGACACTAATCATGAAAAATTGCGAGAAAAAAATTATTGTATATAAAATCAATAAAAAAGAGTAACATTTGGTTTTAAAATAAGTATCGTCAGTATGTTAAACGTTTTCAACAGAGTTTATAAATATTTCTTATATTTAGTAACGTATGGCATTTATGATTAGAAAACTTCGCTTGCATAATTATTCAGATAAGTTTAAAAGCATTGTGTAAGTGAAAAGATTTGTGACTAAGCGTAAAGAAGATATCTGGGTTTTTGATTTTGGCGAGACGATAACTTGACACAGAAAATTTTTTTCAAACACTTCTTATGTAAAAGTTTTTTTTTATTATTTTAATTAAACTAATTTTTGGGAATACCAGAAATACAGGCATGCTAATGAGATGAAGTTCTTCTTATAAAAAGGATAGGCTTAGCTGAACATTTGGTATCATCAGTTCAGTTAAAATGAAAGATACAAAAATGGATTGCAGAAGTCTCGAGGCTGTTCTGCTCCTTGTTTTATATTCTGGCATAGGTAAGTTTGGTTTTAATTCTTCATTTAACTGTTATATTTATTATTCGAAAAAGTTAATTGTATAATTAAAATAATTGTTCAGACTAATCGAATAAATGTTAATAAATTGTTTGTTTCAGTTCAACTTGTTTTAGCTGGTGAAGAGTCAGAAAACATTTTTTTTCGCAATCGCGTTTCGAATACATCATTTTATTTTTACCAGGTATCTTTAAAAGTTAATGGACAATATACCTGCGGCGGCTCACTCATCGCTGATAACGCTGTACTCACTGCAGCTCATTGTTCATTTAACTCTTCAATCCTTGAATATTATGCTTTCGATTATAAAGTCGTTGCAGGAAGTGTTGACTTGTAAAATATCCTGAGATTAACGTGTCTTAGATTTACGCGCACTAACAGTATACCAAACGAGAAATCGGCGGTAAACTGTATGTGCTCAACGATATCGCTATTTGGAAAGTAAGTCTAAATCTTATAAACACTTTATTTTGTACATTTATTTGTTACTCATGTACACATTTAACAATTGTAGCTGGAACAAAAATTTCCAATTGGTGGCAATACAGGAATTGGCCTAATAAACATTCCAAATCAAAGCGCCACTTTTGAAGGTGTTCCTGCTGTAGTCACCAGTTATGGGGCGAACATGGTTGTATCGAAACCCAATCCAATGAGTAACAGTGACATATTCACTTTTAGCTCTGATTATAAGTTGTACAGTCAACAATACACTATCCTGAACAGCGGCAAGTGTGATCCAGGAGACAGACACATCTGTGGTGATCCGATTATAAAACAGCGATTGTCTCTTTTCACTAATCAATCGTTCTTGGCAGGAACATGTAGAGTAAGTTTAATTTATAATTAACTTAAAAATTCCACTACAATATTACAAATTATTTATGATGAAAAATTTTCTGATTTTATTTTCATAGGGAGACAGTGGCGGTCCACTGGCAGTTTTTCCAGTAAACGCACTGCCCAAAGTCGTTGGTATTGTATTATGGTCCTGCAAAGTGCGACACAGGTGGCTCTTTTTTTTCAAGGTAATATGTCGCCTTGTAAATTAGGGCACTCCTTGTATACTTCGTCCTTTTTTCCCCACTCCTACTTTTTTATGTGTCTATAATAATTATCTTTTTGCCGAATTCTTTATACCATTGCCAGCATAACTTGATAGGCATAAAAAGGGAAAACTTTTGACGCGCGTGCGACGATAAAATTATTTGCATAAGAAGATGATATTCTTTTTTCTTTTATAAAGCCATAATGTAAAAAATGTTAATATTAGCACTTTACAGATAAGAACATGTTAAAAAGTTCTCTGGACAATAATAGTCTTGTAATCTTCTTATGTGCGCGATACAACAAAAGCTCATCGAGAGTTTGCGTGACCGAATCTTTTCATTTAAAATCCAAACGTCGCGTAATACCGTTTATCTATTCACACATATTGTGAAGTATAATAGTACGAGCACACAGACGCCTGCTCGCGCTAGCTTCTTTATGGATTACAAGATTAATACGCGTCGAGAGATGTCGTGACATGAGCCATGCACTCACAGCAGTACAAATTGTTCTGGATAATGCCCTTTGAAAACAAATAATAAAAAAAAACTTTGATTATCAAAGTATTACTACTTTTTCCAACATTTCGCACAACGGTATAACATTCGTCGTTTGCACAATTTTCTATGAACTCGAAAAGTAAAAAACAATCTCTCGCTTTTGGCTCTTTTAATTATTCAACTCGAACCCCTGCAAAGGAGAAAAAAGAAGAACAACAACCAGTTCGTTATCGGCAAAGTAGCATCACTGGTTACAGCAACCGTAATCATAGAGATAAATCAGTGGAGACTGCTGCAGCAGCAGGGCGACGGTACGGGTCAAATCGCGGCCCCGCCAAAAAGACAGCGGGCGCTATAAGCCCCCCATACCCCCCTGTAAAGCCAACGATTTAAAAGACCCTCACATAGGTGTCGCGCTCTCGCGACGCTTACGCGCTTGTATATAAGGTGAGAGCGGGCGCGCGCACACACGTGCTACACTGTAGAGAAAGAACGAGAGAGATACAGTTCTCGGTCGTAAGCCGCTAATGCAACGTACGTTTGGCAGGGGTCACGCTTAGCCGCGTATACAGCGCTTTTATGCGCCTGACCCTTCTGCATGTACATACATACATAGGCCTGGGCTTTATCTGCTTTTCGCCATTGTTGGATTTTGCGCTGTCGCGCCTCTTTCTCTCTCTCTCTCTTCCTCTTTATTCGTTATTAAATGATTTTGAATGCACACTTTTAGCCGAGGATTTGTCTGATCTGTGGGTTAGACTCCTGCGGGAGATTGTCGAAGGGGAGATTAAGCTTTTTGGCATCGCTCTGGGTATAAGGCTTTCATAGAGAGCCCTGGAGTTGGCTGATAATACGCTGCGGGTAAGTGGTCGTATTCTCTCTCGCTCTCTTTACTCGACCGAGATGTCGGTCGTTTTCTTGTACTTTTTCACCAGATTCATAATATCCCCGTATTATCTCGTACAATCGAATCGATCCAAAACGACACTTTGTTAAAGACACGTGCAAACAAATCCGAAATATCGGCAAAAAGAAAAACAACAAACTAAAAGCCTATAGCGCAAATGGCCAAGGGTAAACGCACAAATTGCGCCTCGTCAGATCACGAAAAAGCGTAATAAGCTAATGAATCCCGGCGAAATTTACGGATTTTGCTCGCGAGTGATGAGTTGCCAGTGCTATACGCATTCCCATGGCCAAAACTCCGTACTGACCCACATCCCCGCAAACGAAACTTGCCCCACCCACGCGCGTATATTCCCAATCCGATAAATCGAGAGCGAGCGTCAACCGTATCCGCACCGCTGCCACGCGCCGTAAGGCGCAATCTTTTCGGAGCGAAGAAAAAAAAATAAGAAAAGAATCTCATCTCCCCCCACGTAATTCATTAGAGTTTTGTTTTTGCCCAAATCGCTCTCTGCCCCACTCTCCCCCGACTTCTTCTCGACCGCTATTGCTCGACTAAATCTTCTCCTTTCTTCCTGCGCAACATTCATCTCTTCATCCCTCGCTCTCCCTCACGCCCATTGTTCCTCACACCCTCACTCTCGCTCGCATCTGAATATGTATGCTCCGCTCCCTCTCTTGTATATCGCCGAGCGCAATTCTTTGCCATCCCCGCGCGTCTATGTAAATTTTTCGCAATGATCGATGTCTCGTTGTCGAAGAAAGCCCTCGGAATTTTCCGACTCTCGAGCCGTACAGCCGACGATTGAGCCTGCGTTCTTTATTGCACTTACTTCCATTAACTGTATATACACGCAAAGAAAGCCCTTTTTTTCCTCCGGCAAACATCAGCCGGCTCTCACCGCGGAGATTAATGTTCCGGGGGGGTTTTCCCCGAGATTTTCATCGGGCTTCCTTTGCATTAACAAATAGCGTCCGATCAATTTTGCTTCTCCTAACGTACGACCTTGTTTTCTCTCTCTCTCTCCCCGAAAAATTAACAGATCTCGAATTATCCTGGCCAAAAACAGCGGCATAGATCAGTATTACCTCGTACTTAATCAACAACAAACGTATACACAATAAATATATATACGCGTATACGGCACACAACGCAAAATCATCACCATTAACGCATCTCTCCCCCCCCACTCCCGTCGAATTCCCCCGAGTCCACGTTATAATATTAAAGACGCACAGGGTCAGAAGCGGGGGGGGGAGGAGAGAGAGGGTGCACCCGATCCATCGGCAACAAAATCGCTTAACGAGATGCAGAGAGAGAAAGAAGCATCGTTGCCGGGAGAAAAGAGAGAGGGGAGCGCACATATAGCGAGGGTCCGACGTGAGTCAGACCGTGGCGCAACTCTCCCTCCCCCCTACACCCGCACCCCCCTCGCACGTTGGACACAGCGAGTGTGCCGTTGCGAATGCCCGGCGACGCTTTGAAAACGTCACGATTCGTTCACCTTCCACCAGCCCGAAGCCTCCCCGTTCAATCTAGCCGATTTATCCCTGACTTTTCCTCCACCTCTCCGGACTTCTACATATGCGCCCTGGCCCTGTTCTCCTCCTTGCTTTTTTTTTTGCTGCTCCTGCTGCTATCGCTCTCGAGCCAACTGCTTTATATACTCCGGTGTGCAGTTTTCCCTGCATTTTATTCCGAGAGAGCGTTATGTCTAAAGAGAACGAGAGAGAGAAAGAAGCCTCTTGGCAAAACTGAAGGGACATTTGAATAAATCTACTTCGTCGCGCATACACGAGACCTGCGCCAAGACACACGCTCTCGCTTGTGTCTCCTCCGACTTTTACGACGCGACTCTTTCTCTCTCTCTATTCGCCAAAAATTCTTCACCTTTCTCATGTACGACCTCGTGTCTCTCCATCATCGGCGCGATACAGTCGCGAGATAGATAGAGTCTGGCGATTGCGCTCGGCCATTTCGCCGAGAATAATACAAGCGCAGAGTCTGCTGCATCTGTAACACTGGGGGGGGAGACGTATGGGGCCGCGCAGCGAGGAGAGATTCGTAATCAGAGCTGAGCGAGCTTCCGGTAAAAGCCAGACGGACTTGCTTCTCTCCAGGGGGCTGCGTACCAAGCATGGGGGTGGGGAGGGGGGTACAGAGAAGTCTGTTCTCGCCAGCTATATACATACAAGCGTGCACGTAAGGGCACGGGTCGGGCTGCGAGACGAATGAATGGCTTCCAATCTGTTCCATCCCTTTGTCGAAAGCGGCTCGTGCCGCGTGTGCAAATCCGCCGCCACCGCCGTATACCTACTCCCCTTTCACCTTCCTCCTCCCCCCCCCCTGTATACTCCCTACACATCCACCCTTCGCTCCTAAGCGCACACGCGCGCAGCCCCAGGTCCTATACCTATATACGTCTCTCTCCCCTCGGCCTAGCCTTCGGCTCACACCTGAGCACAATGTAGAGCCGATTTCACCCCCGACGGTGCGCTCGCGCAGCCTCCCTCACCTCTACAAGCGCGTGCTCTCCGACTGCAGCCCATATCCCCCTCCCGACTTTCGTCAATGTGTGTATACCCACTGTTTAAATAGCCGGCGTAGCATATATATGCGCGCCGAGCGCCACTTCTGCGGCCTTCCCCCGCATTCGTTTCTTTTACCGTTGGCTCCCTCGTCTATTTTGATTTTCGTCGGGGCATTACCTATAGACACGCGGGGGGCTTTCTCGGATGCATGCACACGCGTGCCTGCCTATATATATGTGTGCATAAGTCATTCACCTTTATCTCTGGCAAAGGTAAGGTATAGAATGACCGGCTGCTGCACGCGCCCTGTAATAAGCCTCGCAGAGCGTGAAAACGAGATTAGAGGGGATGAGAGATTGATGCGTGGATTGGAGAAGAGAGAGAGAGAGAATTTGGATTTAATTGAAGCGACTTGGAAGTAACGCGCATTGTGGCGAACGGCGAATGTCTCGGGAAATTGTGCGCGTTAACGGACTTGCAACCGAGCATTTCTTTCGGACAACTTTAATTGATGTACATTTGAAAGTCGGTGTATTTTCAAGTTTATGATTGTATATATTGGTACCCGTTACTTTTTTTTTTTTAAATAAACTAAACTGTAAAGTTATTTAAACATACTTGAAAAAAATACGTGTCAACGCATGGAAAATAATCAACTTTGCAGAGAAAAGAAAAGAATGAGATATAGGGAATTTAAAGAACATCAAGCATTCACGCCAGAGAGAGAGAAATCAAACTGGCAGAAGTCAGAGGCGTAATGAAAGCGACCAGCCAGGAGATGTGACCGGATGAAACTCGGGGAGAAGGAGAGAGAGAGAGATAAAGTGGGTGTGGGCGAGAGAAAAGCCAACTGGCTCTGGTAGATGCCGTTCCAGCCGCGTGGCATAAAGGGTGCGCCACTCGCAAGGTGAGGGTATAAAGAAGCCACGCAGTCTGCCTGCGAAGGGAATAGCACGCAGAGAGAGAGAGAGAGAGAGAGAGAGAGAGAGAGAGAGAGAGAGAGAGAGAGCAGAGGGTACAAGGGTGAGATGCGGGCCAGTGGGGGTTTTAGCGCCGCAAGGGCAGTGGGCGCTCGAAATTGCTTCTCTGCGCGCGCTCTCTCTCTCCCTGCAGCGCGAAAAAGGAGCGAGGGCGAGGAGAGAGACCACACTGCTATATGTATATATATACATACGGTACCAGATGCGCACACGTGTGCAGAGAAAGACGGAGAGGTAGGGAGACAGTCGTCGTGTGCCGCGGGCAGCTTCGAGTACAGGCGCAAAACCTCAATGAGAAAGATACGGGCATGCTCGTGTCTATACGACAAAGACAGAGAGATAGGAGTAGCGGAGGGGGGGGGGTGGAATATATTTATTGGAGCCCGGGCGCAGGCGATAAGGCGGACGCACGGGCGTGCTCGGCGTATGGGAAGCCAAAAATTACGTGAGGCCCCCTGTATTATAGGCTTCGCGGAGAGAGACGGCTAGATGAGAGAGACGAGCTTTTTGTGACTCGAGCCCGCACACAGCCCGTGAGAGAGAGAGATGGCTATTGTGCGTCCGTGTGCGGCACATGATGTACGTGTATTTGTGCTCGGGCGCAACTATATGCCCTTGGGCGACAGTTCAGGCTGGAAGGTTTTATTAAATGCTCGGCTTACGTGTCTTCGTTATATGAGTTTGCGCGTTTTTTTTTTTCCACGCCAACTCTGTATACCGGTTGCTTTTAATGGATAACGGGTTATTAAACCGTAGGAATCGACGACGGCTGGCGATGGACACGTATATTTACACTGAGAAAAATTGTAGGGTAAAAATTACTATGTGTCTTAGTAAACCCTACAATTTTTCTCAGTGTACTTCTTTCGAAGGAAAGAAGTAAAGATACGTGTGTCGTCCGAAGATCTTATTTAATTTATTAAAAAAAAAACGATTATTGACATGAAAATCTGCCGATCCAATTGAGCGTAAATGATTTATGATTTCCGAAGAGTTTCAGTACAATTGTATACCTATAATTTATTATAAATCGTAAAATTTACATGCGAAATATATATGTTTAAAATTTTAAAGATATATAAAAATTAATTTGATTTTTAAAATTTTTAGCTGGGCATGGTGTTTAGATAAGATAATTTTTTTGGCGAGAGTTCGTCAATTTGCTTGAACTTTTTTTTTTCAATGACAACCTATATATTTCAGTTGCTCACAATAGCATGGCTGTCTCGTTTTAATTTACGTTGTAATTTCTCTTGACTACTCAAGGTATATTTGTATTAAAATAAAAAAAGAAGAAGAAGGAGATATAAGTCGAAGGCCTCTTATTTTTATGCAAAAATTGAGAATTTGCTGAACACGATACTAGATGTATTCTTTTTATAAAATCCGCAAATTTCAATCGATAATGGCGTATTAACAGATAAAAACGTTGAAGTGCAAATATTTATTTTAACATTTACTTTAATACGGATCATGGATAACAGAAATTTGTTTAAAATAAACGTCGTTAATTTCGAAAGCAAATTAAACTAAAAGTAATTGGCAAGAAAGTAGAGGGCAAATTGTGTATTACGCAGTTCATTGATTCTTTCAACACGCACACGCCTGTTCTAAACGCGTGCTATTTGATTAACGCGATTGCCACACCGACGAAAAGTGAAAAGTTAAAATCATTTTCATTGATAACTTTCTAAATTCGTCATAATTCCACAATACACAGCATAGTAACCAATTAACGCTTAATTAACGTTTTAGCTGATAAGTACACTAATCTGCCAACGTAAAGGTTAATGTCACTTCTGTACTTTATCTTCGAACTATACAGGATGTGTTCGATATACATTTTAATCGACAAGTGTAAAATACTTGACAATTTTGAATTTACAGCGTCGAAGGTAAGAGCGTTTAATCACAGAGAAAATAAGTTTTTTGCTAATCAACGCTTGCACAGCTGATCAGATGTATGCTAACGAGCTGCTGGAATTTGCGCATAATAAAGCATATGATTTTTTTCAATTTCAGATCAAGAGAGATGTTCGGCAAGAATAGATAAGAGATTCTTTTTTTTTTTGCAAAAATTTGTGTTCTGTTCCTACCATAAGTCGAGATGACTAATAAGTGTATGATTTCGGTATAAAAACGTAAGATTTTGGAGTTGAATTATCAGTTTTGTAGCAACAACTTCTGCTACATTCACAAAAGATCAATCATGAATTGCCACAGTCTCTCGGTTCTGCTGCTTCTCGCTCTCTCCGGCCTGGGTAAGTTTGCTCTCGAGATAAAACTTTATCAAATGTGCACATCAATAATTTTCATGACTATTGCTCATTTAACGTCGTAATTGGGCCTAATTTAAAAAAAAATCGATCAAATCAAATGTAACAAGATGTATCTCTTTTAATATCGATCTTAATGATTACATATCGGCCGCACGTGTGTTTCAGTTGCCGGCTTAGACACGGAAAACATCTTTGGCGGGGAACGAGTTTTCAGTATAAGACAGTATCCCTATCAAGTGTCCGTCCAAGCTTTAGAGCAGCACATCTGCGGGGGCTCGCTCATCGCCGAGGACTTGGTCGTCAGTGCGGCCCACTGTTTCGTCAGAAATATTGCGGATAATTATAAAGACTACGACTATCGCGTGGTAGCGGGAACAATCGACCTGAAGATAATGAGAAATACTCCGATCGACGTTGCTTACGTTTACGTGCACAAGGACTACTTGCAAGATTATCCACCTGGCAGTAAGGTTTTCGTCAACGACATCGCTGTTCTGAGGGTAAGGCCCTTTTCCACAAAATTCGCGGAAGCCTCGCGGTAATAACTTTTTTTTCACCGAGCCTTGTGTAAAAATTACAGCTCAAGAGCAAGTTCGCGATCGGCGGTAACACGGGTATCGACTTGATAGATCTGCCGAAGGAAAACGAAACCTTACCCGTGGAAACTGGTGTGGTCACCGGCTACGGATTCAACAAGATCAAGTACAATCAATCACAGCCGTTTGACACTAACGAATACTTTTACAGCAACGACTGGAAAATGTACCGTTACACCTACAGATTCGTAACGGACTGGCGGTGTTTCGCAGGCCAATATCGCATCTGCGCTGTTCCCGAGAAACCACCGACCGTTCCTGGATCGGAGAAGGAGCCGGAGGACCCTGAATTCATAGGAGTCTGCGACGTAAGTGTAAAAACACTTGTCTCTCGTTGAACGTGTCCAACTGATCGTTTGAATTTTTTTTTTATATAGGGCGATAGCGGCGGTCCAATTGCTCATCGACCATCGTACAACAAAACGGGAGTGATCATTGGTATCGTGAGCGCCACGAATGGCCGGTGGTGCATTAGTCCTTCAAAAACGTACTTCACCGAAGTTTCGTATTACGTGCGCTGGATCAGGAATATAATGGAAAACAAGATAGATTATAATGATACGGTTGTTTACGATGCCGTTAAAAAAATCAGTGTGCAATTATAGATAACAAAGTTATTGCGATTAGAAATGTCCGTTATTCTCTCTTATTATTTTTAAGAAACTAGTTGTCGTTTAAAATTTAGATAGGTTCATAGTAATGTAAATAATATAATGTGTTTTTTTAACATAAATGTTACAATAAAATATACGCTTAAAAACAAAAGTTTAATTTTCTAAGTTTCCTTATATCAGTTGATTGTTGCTCATTCAACAATATGAATTAAACAAAGCTTTACCAAATGCAAGCGAATTTTATGAAAGAAAACTTTCTACTGTTACCGGATTTGAAGATAATGAAACAAAGCCTAACCCTGACACACCAGAAGCCTCGTGACAAGTATATTTTATCTCGAGATAAGAAAATTTATAGTTAAATATGCGCAGTTGAAAAGAGCGACAAGTGTGATCAAGGTGAGAGAAACGCGACGATGACTATTCAATTACGCAACATTGGCGCCGGTGTCTTTTGAAAAAAATTTCGCGATTTTAAAATGGTTGAGATGAGTAAATTAAAATATATCTCTCCTACTCGCCAGTTCACTGAAGTTTCGTGTTATATACGTTATCCATTTAAAAAAAAAGGGATGACGATGTGAAAATGAAAAAAAAAGACGAAAAGAAATTCAAGAGTAGTACGAAAAGTAAACAATAGAGCAAATTATTTTTTCTAATATAAACACTGAGGTAACGATAACGAAACAACTTTCTGGTAATCATTAAACTTTAATATGTTTGCTATTTCTGATAAGCAAATTTCTCTTACGAAATCGAGGTGGCAAGCTAAATGATATACAAATATGGACTCATTAAATTTTGGGCCCGATAAAACAGGCAAACTTGTTCCGCACGTTGAGAGAGAAAGTGAGAGAGAGAGAGCAACGTTTGATCAACTGGCGACTATAACTTTTCTGGAAGAATCAATTCTCGCACCTTATCTATATCTAGAAGCTCAACAAATAATGGCAATAAATTTTACACGTCGCATTAACCCATAAAGCCAGCCGATTAACTTTGTCTCTAGAAAATTCACCATTAAAACGCATTTATACAGCCCAAAAAAAAAGAAAGAGAGTGAAAGGCAGTAACATACACACATGTGGGCTGACTGGTAAGCAGCTTGGAATTGAGCAAACCCCCTTCAGTTCTCCCCCCCCTCCTACAACTCGCCAGCAGAACGCAAGCGAAGGGCAGTTGAGTCAATCAAGATCGAGATCGGAGAAGAGAAAAAGCGCCATTGAAATTGCCCGAATGAAATACCTGACGGGACAGACGTGCCTCTCTCGGGATGGGGGCAAATAGGCTTCTATTAACCAATACACCCAAGCGCCCGGGGAATGTGAGACCAGTAGACTTATACGTTTTTTATATGTACACATACAGGCCGACGAAGCAAGGGCTGCTCTTGCATAGTGGGGGATAGACGCGCTTAATTATATTTTTTTTTCTTATCAACCATACCCTTTGAAACAATCAAATTGTAAGCGTAACAGCGATAAAGTCGATTTTCCCGCGAGCTACGAAGAAAAACGAACTTCACAGCAAGGCGACACGAGAATGGTCGTTTTATTATAAGCCGAGAGAGAGATAGAGTCAAAGGAGCAAGATAAAGAGCTGTCTTTCTCTCGGCCATTACCTTTCTTTGGAGCGTAAGCTCAATT
Source organism: Anagyrus pseudococci (assembly GCA_030522585.1). NCBI lineage: Eukaryota > Metazoa > Arthropoda > Insecta > Hymenoptera > Encyrtidae > Anagyrus > Anagyrus pseudococci. The sequence continues at coordinate 18,881 of JAPYYQ010002393.1, forward strand.
CGTCAGCACTTACGGTTACTCACCTCACCCTCATATGCCCCTAGGAAAGGGTATACATATCCGTACACACGTATACACAGCCAGACAGAGCGAGCAAGTGATCGCTCTCCCACGGCTGTTCGTCGGCAGCGGCATCATCATCAGGCCCTCCTCTCTCACTCTCTCTTTGTCGTGTGCGTGCTGGTGCTCCATACCTCAAGCCGTCCGGTCAACGAGTTAAATTGACAATCGCATAGGTGGTAAGGTACACGTCTATATATAAATGCCCGAGAGGGACGCCGACAACGCCGGTTGCCGGTGTACACATACACGTATGTGTGTATACAGAGACGTAAGCGCACAATGGAGTCAGACGAGGCTATAAAGGAGAGCCGCGAACGATGCGGGCGCAGCCGTGTCCGCTCTCTCTCTCTCTCTCTCTCTCTCCCTCAATTTCGGTGTAATTGTTTGATTAAGGGTATGCCTTATATCGGCACAGGTATCTTTTTTACCGACTACCTAATTTTCAATAAAAAAATAATAACTAGAGGTTTTTAATAGATAAGTCGA
>JAPYYQ010002394.1:0-43115 GCA_030522585.1 Anagyrus pseudococci
CATATTAATGTCCACCCCAGAATCTATAAATTTTTTCACAATTTGCAAATCGCCGGCCATGCAGCACAAATGAAAATGTGACAGTCCGTCGTTGTCCGTTGGATTGACGTGAGTAAAGTTTGTCAATAACCGCGTATCTAGAAAGAAATATGAAAAAATTAACAAATTTTCAATGATTAATTAAAAAGTATTTGCATTACAATATATGACTCTATTACGTGTTTTCAGCTCGTTCAGATCTTTGGAGTAGATTGGCGTTTTGCCATAGGCATTTCTCAAAGTCGGATCGGCCCCATGGGCCATTAGCAGCTGGGAAAAACGGCCGATCGACGAGCGTTGCTTGAGCAGCAATAGATGCAGCGCCGTGAAGCCCGGCCACACCGGCGAATCGCTGGGGATGCGCCGATTGACCTCGGCTCCATGACCTCGGCTCCAGACAACAATTCCTTTTTCGCCATGTCCATGTCGCCGAGTGCGCAGGCGATGTGCAGTCTCGTTATGTCCAGCTTTTCGAAGTGCTTGCACCGCTCGCTTAGCCACAGCCAACGCCAAACCGACCTGGGCATAGTCTTCATCTCCACCAGTTTTGAAAACGTTATAACGTTCTTGAACCTTTGTTCTTTGATCTGTAAATATACTTTTGTTGCTGTGGAACAGGGTTCTGGTGCAACGTATTGCCATGGCATATCTGAAAATAAGTTAAAAACTTTTGTTTTTTTGCAAATTTGAAAATTTCAAACTGTTGACGAGATAGAACTGTGAGATAAACAGCTTTTGATAAAGCAAGTCTTTATTTACGTTTTGAGCTAAAAATTTATTCGAAATTTTCATAAAGAATACTTACACACTGTAAGTCTTTTTATACCTTAAATTTAATGAAAATGTTTATGAAGCAAAAATTCAGGCAGTTCATTAAAATAGTTTTTAGTGTTACACTAATTTTACTAACAAGTTTTTAGACTACACTGAGAAAAAAATATAGTCAGATGAACTAAAATTTCTACTATAATTGTTAGTGTAGATTGTATAATTATTTTATTATTCATAAGAAATTGATTTGAGAATTTATGTAGATCAATGAACATCAATTGAACTTTTTATTTGAGATATTATCGTTTTGAAAATAATTTTAAAAATGTATTAATATTTCAGATAAAATTTATGTAACATTTAATATAATAATAATTTTAACTAGTGATTCCGTTACGAATTCATTAAATTTAAATAAATTTAACAATTTCATTGTTCAATTTAATTGGATTTCTTTTTCGAAAAATGTTAAAAGCGTCGAATGTTACCTTGTTTCATTTTCAGTTGAAAAGGAGTGCAGCCTTCTGCATTTCTCAAATTCTGATCAGCTCCGCGGTTAAGGAGCAACTGGAAAAGCTCGAAATCCGCTTTTCTTCGGCACAGTATGTGCAGCGCCGCGGAGTCCAGCAATTGCTTCGCCCAACCGTTGTATTGCAAGGCGCAGGCTATGTGGAGCTTGGTCAAAGCCAGCCGCCCGTAGAGGTTGCGCCGCTCGATCTCGTAAAGCAATCGACAAGCGACGTCGCATTCAAACGAGCCGAGGAGCTTATAAAGCAGCTCGATGCCCTTGACGTCGCTCGGCCAGCTTTGCCCGCCGCAGTTCAAAAACATCTCGAGCAGCCACTCGAACTTGCTCGGTGGAAAGCACACGTAGGTAGTTACTTCGTTGTACAAGAACTCGCTCATCGGGCTAGCCCCGTCCGCGTCGACTATGTTGCCATCGGCCCCGTGCTCCAACAGCAATTTCACCAGCTTGGCCTTCCTTCTCCTTACCGCCGTATGCAGGGGCGTAGATCCGGCCCTGATCATTCCGCAGTGCCGCATCCAGATGTCCCGGAGCGTGGCCACGTTCGGGTCTGAGCCGTTGCCCAACAGGTGCTCCGCGACGTCGTAGCGCTCCCAGAGGCAAGCGATGTGGAGGTGGGACAGATTGGCCGGGTTGACCGCGTCCACGCTCGTTTTCAGTAGATTGTCCAACAACGATTCTACGTGCTGGAGATCGCCATCGTTGCTTACCAGCAAGTGCAGCGGAGTGGAGCCGTGGGAGTCGGGCTTGGTGAGGTCCAGTCGAAGCGCCAGCTCGTTGTAGTAGTCGTGGTTGAGCTTGAGCTCGAGCACGAGCTGGTGGAGCTTCAAGCCCGGCCATATCGGCGAGTCGGATGGGATGGACAGGCTGTCGGTGTCGCCTTTCAAGAGGGACCGGTTGCTCGAGAGGAATCGCGACCAGTCCTCGAGCGTCCCCATCGAGCGGAGTACGTCCAGCAGGAGGCTGCCGTCCGTCAGCTTCAATCCCGACAGTGCGTACCTCCTGTCTCCTGTCAAAATGTCCACGAGGTCGATCATGCGGAATTTGCTGACGCACAAACTGAGCGCGCTCAAGCCCTTGGCGTCTCTCGCCAGGATGTCCGCGTCGTTCTCCAACAGCAGCAGGACGATTTCCTTGAGCTTGCAATGAGCGGCAAAGTGGAGCGGAGTGTATCCCGGGCAGACTGCCGAGTTGGGTCCGATAGGGGCATTCACGCCGAGCTTTGCTTCTGCTGAGGACAATAAGCTTTTCACTACGCTGAGGTCCTTGAGCATGCAGCTGATGTGGAGAACGGTGTAGCCATCTTCGTTGGGCAAGTGCAATAGATTGTCGCTGACGAGTTGTTTCAAAAATGTCCACTCGTCCTCGTCGACCGCCCAGTAATCGTACACAAGATTTTTCACTAACGCGTTCGCCGGAGTCGTGTTATTGCTGAGTTGTGCATTACGCAGATCTTCTCCTTTGTTGATCAAATTTTGAATTTCTCGAGCCTGATGATGCATGATTGCCAAGCGTGTAGGGACAAAAGATGTTCTAGCACTTGCTGACAATCTTACAATTGTTGTCCAAGAATCTTGGCAGTGTACAGATGTATCCTTATCTTCCAAAAATCTAAAACAATTTTCAATAATTCTGGTCTTCTATCTTTTTATCTGAAACATTGAAATAAAAACAAAAATATGTACAAAATTAAATTGATAGTCAATTTTATTAAAGCTAGCTCATATTTGTTTAAAAGTGTAAAGCAATAAATAAACATCTACATTACGCTAGTAGATGTTTTGGCGAATAAAAATTTTTCCTTTGGCCACGATAAAGTATTTGACAAATAGAAATATTTTTACGAAATGTTTTTTACAAGAAATAGCATATAAAACACATAATATTTTTCCTCCCCTGGCACTTTCCGCGTCTTACTTCTGTATGCAATTTCAATTTATTGTTATTTTTTTCTAAAAATTTGTTTTAATAACTACATAAATGTGTATGTGTACATGTTTAAAAGATTATTGCATTTTGAAAAAGTCATTGTTGCCCAACATGAAATCGTGTCAAGCGCTGTTCTGCAACAACGTTCGATATGATTTCAATTTTTTTTTAATAATAAAGAAAAAAAAGTAATAATCGAGAGATAAACCACTTACGAACACGCTGTATCGATATTCGTTTTACGTACCTCGTCGTATAGTTACAGATGCGATGAGCAAAGTTGCAGCAACAATACCGCACACAACCACTGCTTTCCAAAGTACTTTACTGTGTCCTCTCAGAGATGCGACCTGTAGAACAGTTGAGCTACAACTGACGATCTATATAGGACTTTAGTCGGATGAGCCTTAGCTCGGCTGGACCAAAAGGCGGAGACAAAGAAGGACTGTGAACGATGCGGTAATACGATCACGCGACCAATGAAAGCTCGGCTAACTATCGCTGTTTGTTCTCACACATACCCAAGCGCGAGCGAACGTCAACACATATCGTCGCCCCGAGCGAAAAAGCAGTTTGTTCAAATGACTCTCGAAAAAGTGCTACCGTTCCAACTGCCGCGAATAAGCATTGCTATTTAAGGGTTTGCCGCGAACAACTATTGCAATTCAATTTCCCAGCGAAGAAACGCTCTATTCGCATGTAAAAGAAATTATGTAAAAGAAATTACACAAGCAATGCCAGGAGTGATTAAAATTAAATACAATTACGATAATGAAGGGATAATAGTTAATATAAATAGAAAACGTTTTACTATCAGCTTTTGAATACATTAGATTTGAAGAAAGGGAAGGTATGTTAATTCCCGGCGAGATGCGAATAGAGCGTTTCTTCGAGAGACAATAACGAAGTATGCTTTTTCGCGGCGAGTTTGCGAATAGCCATGGTTTTTCGCGATATGATTAGCTGCTGAAGTATTTTAATGAGCAAAACGGAAACCCTTTGTTTGATCGGACACTCGGCCGATCAATATCAAAGACTATGCTTTATATTAACTGATATTCAAATTACCCAACAGATTTTTTGGCAAAAAAATTTTAAGTTTTTGGTATTTTTATTTGAAAAAATAAGTAAAATATCAACACTGGACTTGAAGATTATTTAAATATATGTAAATATTGACCAAATGACATTTTGTTTGTTTTCAAATATCCAAAAGTTTCTAGACTCCCTGCCTTCAAAGTTAACTATGGCATATTCCCCCGACTTTACCCTACCGTGTACCTTGTAATGTATAATTGAAAACTTAAAGATTTAATTTAAATGTGTGCGTTTGAAAGAGAAAAACTTACGAAGATGAGCTGAATGTACGACGCGCAAGTCTAAACTCGCATTACGAGTCAAGTTCCCACGAGGCTTGCATACGGCTCGCAGTACGAGGCAGGGAGAAAACTGCATCAGCACTTTTCGACGGAGTCGAGTCTAAAAGTTCGGTAAAGATGCGCCTCGCCGGTAGTCAGGATTTATGCATCTCGCGAGACGTGAAGAAGTGAACGAAACGATCGAAAATTCTACTCTCGCATGTTCTTCTCGTTATTAATTTAATTACGATGAAAATTTTTTACAAAACTATGAATAAAGCCAGACGTGAAATATTCTTCTATTAATATGAACCATTTGATCTAGCCTATTGTACTTTTATTTGTACATGCCTGAAGACCGTTGTCCCGAAGAATAAAACGTAACTGCAATAGGATGCCCACTGCAGTTACGCCTTTTTTCCTGGAACAGCAAAAGTATAGTCATAAATCCCTCCCGCACGTGCCGAAACCCTTGTACTTCTAACGGAATTTTTTTTCTAAAATGTAGAAATAGCATTTAATAGCTTCAATAACTAATAATAAGCAGCAGGATAATTAATGAATGGCATTTGTTGATGACATATAAATATTGGCGAGCTCGATTAAAAAAGTAATAAACGCGTGATTTTCTTTCGACAGGCGAGTTTAATGCCAAACTTTTTTTTATATTGTTTAAAGCTTTACAGACCTCCTTTCGAGGTATTTAGCATTAATGCCAAACTTGTATATTGTTTAAGAAACTGAAAGTTAAAAGCCAGGAAAAAAATGTTTACGCATCGGTGCGGTAATCAATAAGACGCAGCAAAAAAAATTTTTCTATTTTTGCATAAACAATTTAATTTTAAATTAAAAAAATGCAAAGCGCATCTTACTTATTTTGATGTAAAAATAATAATACCATAATTAAGCTTAAAAACTTGCAAGAAGTAAAAATTGAATCTCATTTACTTATACGATCGACAATTAGCTCAACCAAGAGGATTATTTATTTATTGTTACAACCGTACGAGCATCAAAAGAGCGCTGGTTCTTCTTTGCAGTTCATTTCGTTAAAATGCCTCTACGCAGCTGCGGTCACGCCAAGCCCTATACTATGACCTGTACAATTGTAGTTCTGTTTGGTGAAAGTATATAGTCATAAAACCCCTCCCGCACACTAGTGCCATTTACCCGTTGCACTTTTTTTCTCTCGAAACCATATAAACCTCACAGCTTTTACTATTTTTCTTACCGCCAACATATGTTACTTGGGTCGAAAGCAAAATAATAATATTTACAATTTGAGGCTTTCTTTACTACCCTCCCCGTCTTTCGCCGACAATCTCACCTAGGGTAAGCGGTATAGTTATGGGCCACTTAAGAACGAATGGCCACTCATTGTATTGTATATCTATATATACGGTCCGCCATATGAAAATACATGTAGAGCCTGAAAGCGGATCTTCGTAAACTTTACAACAAATTTTATTGACTAAAGAATAAGTTTGCTTTTGTTTACACTTTTTTGGGATATAATAGATAAAAAGGAATACTTTATGCATTAAAACGAAAAAAAGAAGATTTAAAATCTTATTTATTTACTCCAAATGCAATATTTTTCTTCTCTATTGTTCTTTGAAAAAAGTAATAGTATACGTGTGTAATCTGACATTATTACACTTACGATCCAAATATTGAAAAAATAAACTTTTTTGAGGACAACGTGTAAACCTAAATAATTAAATATAAATTCATAATGGATCTAAGAATTATAACACTATATATAAGTTATATTCTGAGATTTATATGAATTCGCAATTGCATTGCAAAAGCAACAAGCATTTCAACAAAGCCGCGGCCGTCGCAGCAGCGTCCAATGAGACGTTCTCCCGCCGAGGTTGTAATCTCCGAAAAGTCAATCGAACGAATGAAAGCGGAGCTCCGAGGGTCGAGGGCCATTCCCATTGGCCAGCCGAGCCGCGGCTCCAGCGGAATCGTCCGTAATTCAACAATTATAATGGCCAGTGTGAGCGGCGTAAACGCGTGCTCTCTCCACAATTGCGCGCACGCAGGCAGTGCGTGGGGGGTATTGCGACGACTGCTTCCATGTGCAAGCCAAAAGAGTCACGGATTTCTCTCGGGGGGCCAAGAACTCCCCTGTCACGCCTGCGAGCCAACGTCTATTTTATCGCGGAAGAAGCGGCGCCGCGCCTGCTTTGGAGCATCGATTTCGTTAAAATGCCTAAAAATAATAACCTTAGAAGCGCCGCGAGAGTATCGAGCCACATCGCGTATCTGTAATAATACCCGCACCTCGCGGCCGCCAAACCTGCTTGCTGCCTGCTGCTCTGCTTATCGATCGAAAGCTCGAGTGGACATTTGAGATGATAAATATCAGGCAGACTGCCGTCTTCGCTCGCCTTGTTTTTCATCTCGACTTGACTTTATCGAGCTGCTTGCCAAGACTGAGGTGAACGCATTTTCCATTGATTACGCATTTTCCCCTTACTCCACGATTACGAATTTATTTTCAATGGCTTTACTTGTTGGCTTGCAGATATACCTGTTGAAGCAATGGTCAAATGTTCAAGTTCAATATTTTTGTTAACAAGCTGTAATAGTCAGGTGTGTATCAGTTTTTTTTTTACATCTTTTGTAAATAAGCAGATTGTTTAATGATAACAGGTAATTATTGTTTGTTGGCTAACAGAGTTTTTCATGCAATATTGTACAATAAGTTGATTTTTTCCATCTGTGATGGTCGTTTTCATATTTTTACTCTCAAATAAGTTGTACAGTGATATGAAACAATTTACAACAATTGATTGGTTGTTAAATTACTTAAATTAATGTTTGTTGCAGATTCATGTCTGGCATTTTGATTATTTTCAATGGAATCTATCACCTTAGAACTGAGGCCTCGTTTATGCTCACTAAATGCTTACATATGCTTAATAAAAAACATAGATACTTCTACTATCAAAGCAAAGTTATTGGAAAGTGCCATAGAAATCCAGATTGAGGACAAAATATATATTTTGCCACTCTCCAATGTCAAACTGTTACCATCGTCACTTTCATCTTTAGGTATAACAAGTCGTTGGATATCTTTCAGGATTCAAACTCAACCTAATGCTATATATGGAACATTTGGAACTGAAATTATTAATTTAGAAAATAAAATAAACGACATTTCTTTGAACAGCTCAAAAATTGAAAAGCTACCGCCAAAGAATACAAACTGCAAACTGCTCTGTTCTTGCTGTCAAAATGAAATTACTAAGACTGTGAACTTTCAGAGAATATTACCACTTCCGAGTATTGATTGTGATCCTCAAGAATGGTTTTGTTGTCAACATAATCATGAACATAGTCATGAAACTGTACTTTCATTAGATCCAAAGGAATCAGATTTCTTTTATTCTTCTAATTTTTGTATTTTAAACAAGCACGTCTTTGAAGAGACTTTAAAAATTAAAAATACATTAATACACTGCAACAGATGCCTTTCTATTTTAGGCTCATCTAAAACTAAGGATCTGAAAAGTATAAAATTATGGAATTGTTGTATAGAATATAAAATATTAGATGGCAGTGTAATCATCAAAAAATCATCTTCATTAGATGATTTTTTATCAACTGTTAAAAGTAATGCTGAATTGATTATTGGTGAACAAATTCTTTTAGAAGCACAAGATATTAACAGTATTCATTACATACTGTTAAGGCCTATGGAATCAAAATTAAATCTTTTTACAGAAGATAAAATTAATTGTAAAGATGAGCAGCTTAGTCTCGAAACTACATTTGTTGTAAAAGTTTTATATAAATATGGTGAAAATAAGAAGACTAAGAGAGACAACGATTCAGATGTAAAATATTGTGAATTAGCTTTACCTAGCATATTAGCTGGAATGGACCAACTAGTGTCATCAACTGTAAGATTTCCTCCAGCTTATAGAAAGGCAGAGGATTTTTATATCGGTTATTTACCAATATAAAATGTCTAAATAAAATTCATCAAATGTGAATTATAATGAGTAATTGTATTGCAAACTAAATTAAAAAATTTATCATTTTTTTCGATTATTACTTTAATATATGAGATTATCGACTAGTTGTAATTAAAATTATACTTCTATATAAACCAGTTTTGTTTGTGGAAATACATTTATATTGACAACAAATGCAATAAATTACTTACTCATAGAATTGTAAATAACTGTAAAAATAAAATTGTAAGAAGTTATAAAGAAAATAAATATTTTATTACGTTTTTTTTCAACTATTTAAAGTTATTTATTTCAGCGAAAGAATCATATACAACGCATTGACACTATTTAACATTTGTATCTTAATATGTATATTCTATACAATTGGTTTCTTAAATTTAAGATTCTAACTCTTGGCCAGATCCATTACATACATAATGAACATATTTCTTTTTCCTTAATTATTATGGACATGCAAATTTCTATACAAGATTACACACTACAGCTACAAACTGAAAAAAGCCCACTAATATTCCTTGTAAATGTACATAGGTTATATATTAGCCATAAATCAACTTCACTTTTAAAATAAAATAATGTACACTGCTGTGTGCTGTATTGTTTACCTCATCATGAGGAATGATATATATTTCATTGTATGTTTCTGTTACGACAGTAGTATTTTGTTAAAAATTATTTCATCTCTAACAATTTTAAAATTGCATGGAAATTAATTACTACTTACACATTTCATTGTAATCAGTAATTATTGTAAATACTAATTTGAACAAGCATTTACTCTTAAATAATTAGCTATTCATACTGAATTTACATCACTTGTTCATCAATTTTTTATAACAAGTTTGTCAGGACGAATTGTTTGAATATACAAAAATATTTAATTAATAATTTATTGAATAAATTTATTGTTCAATTAAGAGATTTAAGACAAAGCCAGAAAATACTAAAATATTATAATAATTATTTAAGAGTAAATGTAAGTATATTCGTTATACATGCATAAATGCACCGTTTGTCCTAGGATTCTCGTTTCGAGAAATCCAATCGCACATAATCATACATTCACCGCGGACAAATTCACTTATCGAAATTAGAGGAATCATTTTCATGTTCTTTTTTCTATCTCGTAACCTTTCTTTTGTTAAAAATGGAAGAATTGCGAGCGAAAATTTGGGAGCTACCACTTTACACCTCGTTTCCGTTTGTTAATTCGAAGGCCACTTAGATAGATACAATCTACAATCGTCGTATTACCAGACAATCGTCTTATTCAAAATTGATATATTGTCCGTTCAGTACTTTTTTACATTAGGATTTTCAGTGTTTGTTTATTACAATTAACCATTTTTCGCTGTATTTAGGTCGGATTCATTTGAATTTTGATGTTTAAATAGAAAGTTGAAAAACAAAAATTAAGTGTACGAGTTTTTTGCCCTTTTCAACTTCTGAAATAATTTTAGTAATTCGTACTGAAAATCACACTTACTTTTCTTTACAGATAAATATATTATATAACAGAAATTTCATTTAAATTTTTTGACAATAGACAATAGTACTTTTTTTCTTGTTTCTTAAGAAACATAAATTATCGATATTAGACAAAAAAAAAACAATAAAGAAATCGAAGATACATAAATTTTGAAGCTCATAAAAGATCTTAAACAAAATGTAATGAGTACATGAAATAAAAAAAAATCAACATTAGAGATCAGATCTTTGTTCTTACACTAGTAAATCACATGAAATTTATCTTTTTTAACATTTTTTTTTGAAGCGCGACCCTACGGTAATTGCTAAAAATGCAAAGATTCAAATGTCTGAAAGAGCCGAGGATGTTTCTAAATTACTAGAAAAGTTGTCGAAACTTTTTCTAATAAAATTATTTTATCCCTACAGCTCTTTTGTTTACATTTACGAAATGTAAGTACGAAAAATCTTAAGATATTGACGTTAATACAGTACTAATAATAATAATAATAACTTGTTGCACGAACTCTTAACAAATAGAGAATGGGAGAGGAAAATATAATCTAAAAGTGGACTGTTTCTGTATAAAAGTAAATATACCACGAAGCATTTAAAATTAATTCACATAATTAAAAAAAAATCTAACGATACGAGTATTTTTAACACCATCTTGCGAGGAAATCCGAAACATTTATGAGCTTCCATTTCACGTGCACTATAAAAAGGAAAATAAATTGAACATTGCAGAACGTATACTACAAAATTACTAAAGTTAACAAATTTCAACTTTCACGATAATCATTAAATGAAAAATTGATCAATTTTCCTAGATACTCGATACTGTTCATTCGCCGCAAAAAAAGGAAAAGAAACAAACCGACCGCACAAACGCAACAATCAGTATCAACTTTAGAACACTCTCGTACATCTCAATCTCCTGCGATGAAATTGGGCAACAACCGAAAGAGCAATCGTAGAAAACATACGTTAAACTCGTAGGCCACTGCGACGTTTAAAATATCGTTGATGCACCATGCGTAATTGTGCGCAATTAGGAAAGAAATGCTACTGAGCTCTCGGCTCATGATCCGGAAGGAGTTGACGCATTGACGGTGTCGATCGACGGGGCATTCGTCGCATCCCGCAGCCTCGCTTCCAGTGGGCTCGTGTACACCCAGCCGCCGTCTTTGGTTTCTTTGAAGAGCTGCATGAAAAGAAGAAGAAAAGCAACGGCAACATTAGAATTGCGTTAGTGCATGTTAGGCCAATTTATCATCGGCGTCGTAATTGACGCGCGCGCGCCTATCGACAACCGACGCGCGGCACACGCGAGCTCGCTGCGGTTGCGTAATAATTTAACGGAACCCCCCCCCCCTCCCCCTTCACAATAAGATATTTTAAAAGAGTTTACAACTTTGATGCAGGTGCTTTAACAACGCCGAGAATGGCAAGAATAAAGAGAGCCCACTGACCTTGGTGTGGTAGGTGATGTTGTTCTCCTTGCGGCACCTCACGTCGTCGCGCTGCCTCTGCTCGATAGCGCACTTGGCCGCGCTGGCTCTGTCGAGGTCGTTGATGCGCAATCCAACGGTCACCTCCCGCCAGACCTTTCGCGACTCGTTATCCTCCTGCTCGCTCATCGGCTTCACCATTTTTTTCTCGATCTTCTGCTCCCGCACGTCGGCGAACAATTCGCTTTTCTGCTCGAATCAACAAAATGTGCGTTAGAGAAACAATCTCAACTGGTTTAAAACATTGATTAAGGACGTACCCCATCGGCCCACTTGGCCTCCATGACGCCGCTCCAGTCGCCGTTGATCTGGAGGAAAGGCTTCTTCTCGCCTGGCGCCATGACCTGGCAGGTAATGCGGTTGCGCTTGCCGCCGTAGAACGGCTTGGTGAGGAATTCGATGGAGGCGTGGTAGCCAGTTTGGGCGCAACTGATGCTCGTCTCTCCGCCGAGCTCGATCCAGGGCATCGTTAGAATCGAGCGGGCGTAGCCGTTGGGGAAGGTCAGCACGTACTCCTCGTCGCGATCCAGCACTTTGACCCAGCCTTTGCCCACGTTGTGCACGCCTATGCTCAGACCGAGGAATTTGCTCTTCGTCCAGACGTGCGCGCCGAAGCTTATCTTCTTCGTGCAGTGCTCGGCGTAGAATGCACTAACTGCGGGACAAATGGAAAACGACGATATTAATGCTGATTAAGCGCTTAAAGTTTTTCTACTCTCAAATAATTAATGGATTTTCTTTTTTTTAAAGCATCCGACAGTTTTGGACGATATTTAATTCAAAGTTTCAGGGATGCAAGTTGATATAGAGCTTGGAGAACAAGTTTTAATAAAATATCGCTCGAAAAGGGCAGCGAGATACTTGGCATTGAAATTTCATTCGGCCCTGAATAATTTATGGAGAAAGGCACCTTTTTTTATTTTCTCACAAAGTTTACTTCGTGAATACTAAATTAAAAGATTTAGCATATCGTACGCTACGTATTTTATTTATAAATTTATGATGATATATCAATTGAATCGCAACTTTTGAAATAAAACATTGGCATTAGTTGCGGATGCACAAAACACTTTCGATTTCCTTGAAAATTTGCATTTTAATATTTTTTGGTCTGACAATAATAATGTAATAACTCTCGAGAAGTATGGCTATTATTCATACAACAATGCAATCTAGTTAAATAAGACGTAAAGGTAATATTTTAAAAATATCTGAAGATAAATAAAAAAGTTCAAATTTTCAATGTTATCGAAGATATATCGTTTACGGAAGTCTATCAGTACTTTGTTTCGAAACGAAAACTTGCGGCCCGGAATAGTAACATTTTTTTATCTAAAGTACAATAAGTCGGTTCAAGGTCTCGGCAACTTCTAATTACCGAATAATAACGTAAATAGATCAGGAAAAACGTGTAAAATAAGAACCGAAAAAAACTAAATAATTCACGGCAAATAAAAATAAAAACACTCGATAACTAAATTATTTTCTTAAACTTTTGGTAGAGTCCAAAACAGTATGAAACGAATAAAAAAAAGCGACTGTTGGTTGGCGCAGTCATAACCGTGTACTTATCTAATCCACCTCAATTCCGCGCTAATTTTCTTATTAATGCACCGTCACTCCCGTGCCTCCGTAGACTCGCATAAAAACACGTCGCGTGATACACGGCATATACGAAAATCGCTAAAATGCCAGCCGCGTAGAAGCACAGTGTCGTGACGTCCGGACGAAAAAAAATCCCAACCAACGCGGATTTTGATCGATCGGGCAAAAGTCGAAAGAACATGCGTCGACGTACCGGGCGGATGGTGCGAAACTTGCTCGGCAATGAACGCCAATTGATCCTCGTTTGCCCAAGGTATCGGGCCGTTGTCCACGGTTTTAGCAACCGGCGCGTCCTTGTCCGTGGACGGCAGGTCCCAGAAGCAGCGGAACACCTCGCCAAGGATTGGATTGTAGGGTTTCTTGGCTACGCCGGATTTGCGACCGGCGTGGAAGCTGCAGAGGTACCACTTGACCACCTGCACCATTCGCTCCTTCGGCGTCGGCATGTCGGCGATACTGTACAAATCGATAACACGTCAATTTCATGTGTTCGAAAAGTTTAGAGGAACAAATATTTTTTTACATCATCAACATCATCGCCTTTTTTCCGGCTTTGCTGAAAATAAACGGTCGAAAGGGTGTCAGGAGAAACGGGACTGGATCAAGCCTGGGCTTGGATAGCCTTGAACTTATTAATACGATATAAATAGTCGTAGGTGCGCCTTGCAGAAATGAGGTATTCACGAAATGTAGGCACGCCGAGAGCGAAGGAAAAGGAAAAAAAATGGAACGGCACACGCAATCTATGTTTGAAAAGCTTTCGATCGAATTACCACGGTGTCATTCGACTTTTGACGATCGGAAATGAGACGGACGAAAGGCCGGGCAGCTTCGCGCGATGTTTTACGAAGCTTTTTGCGCGGATCAAAAAGTCGCTCTCGCGCGCGAATAATATTTTGCCAATCGATTTTCAACGGATTTCAAAGGCGGACACGTTAAGGCAACGACGAGAGGAGCGACTATCTGTGTATTCGCGCGATTTAAATTAGAATGTAATTATGTAAGCAATTTGAGGGTTGCGTCAACTTTAATTGCTCATTAAAATTTTTTTTGCGCCGCAAATACCGAAGAAGCGGCCGAACGAAAGAGAAAGAAGCAGAAAAAAAAGGGTCAGCGGCCAATCGAAACTACGCGTCCTTTATTTATCTTTTTATCCAACATTTTGCCAAAGCACAGCCGAAGCTTTGCGGAAAGGCCGTATAAATAAACGACGAGCCCGTCGATCCGCGACGAAACAATAAAAACTTATCTAGGCGACTGGTATCTGCAATTTTCACGAGTCCCAGGGCTCTCTCTCTCGTCCGCTCTATTATTACTTTCGCAGTGGTAGCAGTAGCGGCTGCTCGCGGCATCGGCTTTTAGCGCGTAAAATTTTTCCGAGCCGCGAATTATCGCGCGCCGCACGCATTCTTGGCAGCACAACCCGGCGACCGTAAACTCGCTTGTTCAACGTACCTTACGAACTGATCCGGATGGGCAAAGTAGTCCGCGTACATTTCGAGCAGAGATCTCCGCTCCAGTATGAACGTCGGCAGCGCGACCTTCGTAAGGTCCATGCCAATTTTGACCTGTGACAGGAGATGCGTGATGACCGAGCCATTGGTCTGCATGGAATTCGAGTCGACTGAAATGTCAACAACAAAAAAATATAAAAAAAAATTCGTTAAAAGCTCGTTTTATCGTGGATTTAGGCGAATAGAAACGTGTACTTACTCTCGCCATCGCTCTCTTCCTCGTACATTGCTGAAAAAAGGAAAATTGAATGGTTCAATCGTTCGTTCGTTACTCTTCGGATTATTCGATCGTAGTGTAAAGCCGAAGATTTTTCGTAGTGCATGAGTGCAGGTGTGCGGGGATCGATAGGAAAAGATGTCAATCGAGATAGAGAGCGTCTAACATCGCCAAAACAAGCGAAATTATATTTGGGTTGGCTCGGACGATGGGCAGGGAGGGAAAAGCAAGAGCGCGCGCGGCTGTATTTTTCAGCGACCCTCTCTCTTTCTCTCTCTCTCTCTCTCTTTTCCTGGGCTATTCTCGGGGCCAATTTATGAATAAATTAAGATAACCAAAGCGCCACGCGCTTACGTCGACGAAGAGGAAAAAAGAAAAAACACGGGAGAAAAGGAAACAAGACGGACAGACGAGCCGCTTATTATCCGCTACAAGAGCTTTCGGTATTATGTGTATATATAAGAAATTGGGAAAACTCTCGGGCTGACATTGCCTCGGCGTTTAAACAAGATAAAGAGAACAAAATCTTCCTCGTCATCGAGCTCGTTCATCCAAAATATTCTCGAATCTTCGTCTCTCTCTCTCTCTCTCTCTCTCTCTCGCCTCTCCCCCCCTCTCACTTTGCCATCATAACATAAACCTTATCACACCTCGTGAATAATTCATCGCCTTACAGAATCAACTAATCCGAGTAGCTTCGATCCTTCCCTCTCTCTCTCTCACTCTCTTTCGAGCGCGCAACCTCGGAGTTTCTCGAGCACGTCGAGCGAGAGCGCAAAAAAAAAAGGACAAGGATCAAAGGAAATAAAAAAAAAGGGGTAACAACAACAGCTGTCCGCCACACAATGGGCTGACAAACGGGCTCTTACAAGAGGCGGGAGGGGGTTGAAGCTTGCAGCAGAAAGAGAGGGGGGCAACTGAAATCGATTTCCATGCGTCTCGAGGGGGGTCGAAAGTGTATAGGAGCGAACGGGAGCGAGAGAGAGAGAGGAAGGGGGTGGGGGAGCCGAGTGTTGTAAGGAAAAAAAAAGCGAGACTCACAATCCGCGTAGTCTTTCGACATGGTAGTTGCTGCTGTGTATATCGCGCGTCCATAACTAGGAAAATTGAAGGAGCGCAGAGGCGCTTGTTCGCGTTCAGCGCTCGCGGCTGCTGGGGCCGCGCGAGGACGCGCCGCCGGCGAGCCGAAGCTCCTGCGGCTGCTCCCTGGCTAAGCTAAACATGTCACTCTATCTCTCTCTCACGCGCGCACTCGCGCACTCTTATTCTCTCTCTCTCTCTCTTTTTGCACTAATATAGCCCGCTTCGAGCGCTCTTTTCTCCCTCGGCTCTACCTCTCGCGCTGGGCCGGCATACACTGGCACGACTAGACTTCCCGGACCCTCTACTACTCACACGGCTCCCTCCTTCCGCTGTATACGCGAGCGCCACTGCTGCTACTGCTGCTACCGCTGTCGACGACGACGAGTGACTCTTGGGTTTGATCAATATACAAGTAGCGGATAAGGTCGCATGCGACCGTTTCCCAAAGTCGATAAATTTTCCAAAAACATTCCGACGATACGTTGGAGCGCGCGCAAAGCTCAGCGATAAAGCTCTTTCTCGCTCCCTCTCACTACCCCCCTCACTTGCTCTTTCTCACTCTCTCGGCTAAGCGGTTAAAGACGGTTTCGCTCGGCGCGATTTATCGTCGAATTGCCGTATCGCCTGATAAAGCTCTCACGAGGAAATGATGATACTTTAGCGCTATGCTTCTGCTACTGGGGATAAATAAGCGGGGGAAAATGGTTTTTTTTTGCGTCCGATTTAGAAAATGTTATCTTTTAAATGGTTTTGAAAATGAGAAAACTAATGGTTTAGTGTAAAATTTGCTAGGGTTTTAAAATGTAATGAATGTAACTGGTACTGGGTTGTAGTAAAGGGTTGATGAGTATTAAAATGAGGGGGACAAAAAAGCATATTATACCATCATAGTCGATCGAACCGTCAAGCCTGATAGGTGGACGGGTCACTAAACACCGGGGTTGGCTTTCAGATGTGGCTGCCGTTCTGTCAGCATCGCGTTTTCTCCTGAAATATTTGCAGATTATTAAAATTACACGTGCAACTAATAATAATGACAAAGTCTGTTTATTTAACAAAAAAAAACATGTAAAGAACCTAATGGAACTCAATTAACCATCAAAACCTTAGACTGAACTACTTTTATATTCTTGCAGTAACGACTTTTGATTTATTTATCACCAATTTTTTAAATTCTTTTTTAAATTATCTTATTGAACAAAACCAATACTCAAAAAGTCAGTTAATTTTTAAAAATTTGTTCTGCAGGATGTTAGCTTAACTGTTGCTCAATCGTAACCAGCAATCAACATTTAAAATGAAAAATGAAAAATGAAAAAATAAGCTTATTCTTACGCCGCGCTGGCCTGGGCGGTTGACGGGGACATTTCATCGGCAGCATCGTAAAAATCTTCATCCTCATCCGACGACGAGTACGAATATTCCGGGACGGGAAGACTTCTGGTGAGGTCTGGTAGAAACGACAACGTTATGAGCGACTTTATTATTTTCCGCGTAAAGTTGTACACTTTACGTATGAGCATCGTAAAGGCATATTGAAGGTCGATGAGAGGAAGAGAAGAAAAAAAAAGGGAAAACTAGCAATAAATGCTAATATTACATCGAACCGTTTGTATAACGACGTTCACCTTGTAAGTTAAAAAAAAAGTGTGTCACGAATTTTATCATACTTAGGAGACATATGTATATGAAAATTATGTGCCTTAACCAAAACAGCAACATTATTTACATGTATCTATCGGTACTTTGTTTTTTTTTCTGCACGCGCGCTCGCGAGTGTGCGTGTGTGTACATGCAACGTGTGTGTCGCTGTATTCAGTAAACAAACAAACGAAGAGCGCGCGCAGTTGGAAAAGATAGTGCGAATCGATCAAAAAACCATGGCAAAAAGAAAAGGTTTCAAATCGCACTTGACACGAGCGAAAGAAAAAATAAATGAATTGTCGATGTGATGCAAACGTACCATTCGAATTGCTATTGACTTGCGGTTCCGTGCACTCGGATCCAAGCTCTATGCCGGTCTGCACCTCAGGATTCGACTGTCTGGCTGGAGCTGGAAGAAAGAACGAGGTGGTCGTGGGGTGGGGGTTTGTGTAATAAAAATCAGTTGCAGGCAGCCGGGGTGACGTACGCGCGCCTCGTCGATCATAAATAAAACAATAGCCGAAAAATTACCGTGTTTCAGTGGTGTCGTCACGTGTACAGGTTCCGTTGGGCCTTGATAAATACCATTTACTGGAATGGCAGTGTTCTAAAAATCATGAATATATTGTACGTTCGACTTTATCTTAAGCTTTGCGCGAGAAAAACGCATCGCAGAGTTAATCAGGAAACGGAAGACATTGATTAGCACACATTGATTGTAATATTATAATTGCAAGACCATAAAAATTTTCGACCAGTTTCGATGATGAATTAAAAGAAATAAACATGTCGTTATGAAACGCCACAAAATTGTGTAACACTTGTCGGTCACTCACAGACCCTTCCAATCATCCATACGCAAAGCAAATGAATAAAAAATTAAAAAAAAGAATAGCAAACCAAAAAAAGAGACAGAAAGAAACAGAAAGAATAGAAAGAAGCCAAAAAAAAGCGGATAAATGTATCTCCTGATTACTCGACACGCGGCATGGGTGTTGTTCACACATGCCTTGGCTATTTGTAACTGGACGATGGCGTGTTTCACCGAGTTGAGCATAGCATTGGCCTGCCTGAGAATCTCGGAGTAACGCTGGCTCTTCTCCTCCGCGCAATCGTCCTCCTCGAGGTCGCGCTGGCGCTGCTCGATCCGCTTGATCTGCTCGATCAGCAGCTGGAGGTAAGCGTCAGCCTCGGCTACCTTACGGTCAAAGTCCTGCTTTGGCGGAGGCTTCCGCGGGTCCCAGCGCTGTAAACAGTACCATCGTCCGACATCCCAGTCTTTTCATTTTAATTCCTCCTTTTTATTTTTAATGGGGATCCAAGCGAAATTTTGCTTTTTTGTAAAATCAAGCGTTACGTATGACGTATGCAAAATTTATTTATAACCCTACGTTGACGACGAAAACGGAAGTGTGTGCGACGATGCAAAGGCGTATTTAAAATTCTAATTCTAAGACCTGACGTAACAAAAAAAGGGAGAGAGAGACGATTGAACAAGCTACGCAAACGCATATCGATTTTTAAAAAATATCTTACGGAACGCGTAGTTTTTTTTTTAAATTTATAACTGATTAAAAATGAGCCTTTTTACTACGGAGTCATTTGCACTAAAGTCATACAAGCGCCTGTAGATTAAATTTCGGCGAATTTAAAAGTCAGAGTAGTTTAATAAATATTGTGACGAAAAAAAAAGAAGAAGAAGAAGGAACGTTATCTACGTCAATCGAAACGATTTGGCAAAACTTTCGTCAGTCTATCGGAAATGATAATTTTAAATTTGGGTTAGTCTTATACGTAATGAAAACGTTTGGGTATTAAATTGATTTCCTTCATTACATTCTATCTCATTATAACGGCAGTTTATTTAAAATTAAACAATTTACTCAATAATTTAGTATTGGAGTAATAATTTAAGTATGTATACTTTAACGATTTGCTCATAAGTGTCGCAATGAAATTATATACACTTTAATCAAATTTTAATCCTTTTAAATTATACCTAAGTCTTTACTTAAAATTAATTTTTCTCTTCTCAATTCAAGGGTCACTTACCGGGTGCGAGTGTCGAAGTATCGTGTCCTCGAGTGCGCGCACCCATCGCTCCCGTTCTTCCCCATTGCGCGTCTGGAAATGAAAGGTCTTAGGATCATCTTTGCTCGATGATGTGGTGATGGTGAAGGTGCTGTCGTCCTCGTCGTCGATGCCGATTATCGCGCCCTTCAGGCGCACGCAGCCTCGACGCGCGCCGCGCATCATTTTCTCTTTGCTCTGCAATCGTAATAAGGTTTTGACGTTTTACTTTATTTTTTCTTTTTTTCTTTTTTGATTTGTAAAACAAAATTTTCTTGCAAAACTAGCTTATGAGTTGTTGATTTTCGCTATCTATATTAGTGTTAAATTATCGTATTTGTATACTGTATGTATAAATTTATAGGAATTACGAATCATACAAATAAATAAACAGTCGAAGTATAGCGAGGTCAATGACATCTTCGCGTGATAGCCAGTTCCGATGAAAAATTTTAACTCGGCGGATGGCATTGGTATCGCTTGTAAAACTATGCCATGTAAAACATAAACAGCATATGATACTGCTTTATTAGATCTACAATTATTCATTTTTTTCTCTCTTTTCAGTTCTTCTAAATTTGATTTCCAATGATTGATTATGTTAATTGAAACTCCGTGTAAGAAACGTAAACATCCGCATGCTTGAACAACCGTTTCTTTAAAAAAAAATTGATAAACATATAGATGAATTTGTAAAATATGTATTTTAACGTTTCTGTGTTTAAACTAAATTGTCCTTACAGTAGCTGATTTTTTAGTGAACTTTTAATAAAAAGTACTCAGAAAAGATCTGCATATTTTAATATGTAATCTTGATCTAAACGATAAATGTACATTATTATAACTTTGTAGAAATACCAATTCTGAACCATTTCATGAGATTTAAAATGTCTTTATACAAGAAAAGGTCAAATTCAAGTGAAAGTTATAATAACCATAAATGGTAAAGACGTTTACATACAAAAATTTTGATATCAATTGATTAACATTATCGTAGTATTATTAATTCTACTAATTTTTATACTGATCAAGTAGGAAAATAAAGTTGCAATTGAACCAAACGAACGCAACGTAATTACATAATTATAACGGACTTAGAAATATATAGAAGCCGCAAGCATCGGTATTAGAGGAAAAAAATTTTGAAAGCACCGAGCTTCAAATTGATAAAGCTCAATTTAGAAATGCGCATGTTTCTCAATATTAAAGCAAGTGTAAAAAACAAGGTTTCCAAGGCAATGCATAACCGGGCTTGCAGGTGCCACGAGCGGTATAATCGGATTTTAATAATGCAACAGTGAAAACAATCCGCAAATTCAATTGATAAGATTTGAGCGACAGAGAATAAAAAAATCCAACTGATATATTTTACGGGTATAGAAGGGCACGAGTAATCGCAGGCTTGATTAGACTGGCTAATTTTTCGCTATATATATATATCTCTCTCTCCCGCCGGTGTTCCCCATTGCTATCGTCACAGTCGCGCTGTCCAAGACAAGAGTCAAGAGTTCGCGCACGTATTAGACTTGCATGGCCCCTGAGAGAGCCTCGGCGTAGTTATCAACAAGTTTTCCGAATAGCTCAATCCACTATATGTTATACGGTAAATCTGGCTTTGAGTATATCCAAATACGCTAACCGGAATAAAACGAAGCCCACAGAACAAGCGTAATATGGTCAGTATATACATCGAATGAAGAACTCAACATTGTTAGATCCAGAACTAAATCTGCAGAGAAATGAAAAAAGGGAAAAGTCGCCAGCACGGCAATTGTTGAAAACACACCGCAGCCGCAAGCGCTGATCACAAAGGTGCCTCGAAAGCTGGCCCAAAGGCTTAACCGGCGTGATGCGTTGCGCGTGCCCTTCCTAAATAGAGACCGTGAATTCCGTCTAATCGGGCAAATCACGTAAGCAGGCAGCGGCGGCGGAAGCACCGAATGACGCTGCACTTAGTCAAATATCGTCCGCGATATATCGACGATTTCCAGCTTTCCCGCGAGTAGCAACAGAGTAGCCGCGCTCGCGGGCTTACACGTTCACATATCCGTCATTTATATTTCAATCGAATCGAAAATCACATGCAAATGCGATTTGCTATTCGGGCCTCTCCGCTGAGGCAGTTATTCACTTATGTGTGCGCGTGGGCACTGAACTATTACGTTGTAACGCTCTCTCTCTCTCTCTCTCTCTCTCTCTCTCTCTCTCTCTCTCTCTCTCTCTCTTGTCTCTCTCTTTTCTTTTCGTGCCTTTGCCTCCGTTCTGTCGTCGACGTCGTTGTCGTCGGCTCAAGCTTTCCCCGAAGAATGTATGAGCTTTATGAATAAAGCGTAAGCAAAGTGTTGAAGATTTTTGAGCGCCGATCGGCCAGTTAGTCCCTAACCGCCGAGCAGCGCGCTGCAACTAGCAGTAGCAGTCTCACTTGTGGCCGCTTGCTTCGCTCCCTCCGGTTATTCGGCGCCTTTTTTTTAAATTATTTTCTTCGTACCCTTAAAACTCGCCCCCTCCTCCCCGCTTGTCCCGCCATCAGTCAAGTTTCAACCAGTGCCGAGCGCGAGTCTCTACTGTGGTATTGTTCCAAGGACAGCTTGTCGTTATCATCGCACTCCTTTCATACGCACTGCAACGGTGAAATGAATATCATCACTTACATATATGACAGCTGGAATTCAACGGTCTATGGTAAACATTATTTAAAAAAAAAAAACGAGTCAATCAGGACACGAATTTGTCGAGAAACCCTTATCAGATTTCAGTTTTTTCAAGTTCAATCGATCGTTTTTAATCAAAATTACCTTATCTTCATAACGATGTTTCGCCCGCTATAGCAACGTTTTTTCGACAGCGGTCAACTTGAATTTCCGCGTTGGCTATGTAAATGTCGCGCGTAGTACATTTACGCACAGGCTTATTGTTAATATCGTGAGAAAGAAAAAAAAATAAAGATTTACCGATGTTACGTAGGAGCTCGTGATATGATGATTCTTTGATATTTTAATCAAACGCCGCTTCGAATGATAATACGGGTTAAAACAATAAAATTATGTTAAAATTCGCGACGATAAAGGAAACTAAATGTTTTTTTGGGGAATTTCCAGATCCGAGAACGGTTGAGTGGTGGCCCGTCAAACACGCATGGATAGTGTATGTGATATTGGCGTCGTATTTGTACTTTATAAAACAATGCGGACCAAAATATATGGAGAACAAGAGGCCGTACAACCTCAAAACCTTCATCAAATACTACAACGTGTTTCAAATAATCTACAACGGCTGGATCGTTTACGCGTTCATCAAAAACGGCATGTTAACCACCATTGGCTTAGGGTGCGAGTACATTGATCTATCGCCGACTGGACCAGCAATGGATGTAAGTTTGTTAAATTTTAGTCATATCAAAAATTTCGATATTTATTAATCGTGAAGTTTTAATTTACAGTTTTGAACTGTTTAGAAATGCAATTTGAGGACTTTTTTGTGCATTCGTGTGTTTGAAATTTTATTTTTTTGTTCAACTTCACTATCAGAAAAGCACATTTGTATATCGTATAAAATGTTTGTTTTAAATTTAAAAACATCATTCCCCTGGTAGAAATTAAAATCATTTATATTAACTAAAAAATGTATAATTTAAATAGAAATGGACGTTTTATAGATACATTTCTCTCCTATTTATGAAACAATTTTTCTCGTAAAAATCCACCATTTTTCCTATTAAAAAATAGAAATAAGTCGAAAAAATTCTCAAACTAAAAAATAGATAATTTTTCGACATTAAAAATGGATAATGTCAAAAATAAAAAAAAAACTCAATAAAATGCATCACTGCTTCAAAACATGATTGAATTGATGAAAAATGAATAATATTACGAAGTATAAGCTTAAAAACGAATGTTCAGAGTCTTAGATTAGTCAACTCAAATTGTATCTTCAACGAACTAAGTAAAATCCCGAAGTGGAAAAGTTAGGTTACGTAAAATCTATTTTTAATATTTAAAAAATAGCTGTTTTTTAAAATCATTTTGTCTCAAAATTAAGCATTTAAATTGTATCTATGAAATGGATGAATTTGATGAGAAAAATCGTTTCCTTAATGTATAGAATTTAGATATTTCTATTATCTAAGGTATGAAAACATTTTATCGGTATAAAATGTAGACAAATTATGTTTACATTTTATCGGTAAAATATAGCTATTTTATCGGTTCCGTAACTACCCTAGTAGAAATCGGACTACATTAATTGGCCTGTAACAAGCCTGGTAAAATAGCATATACTTTTTTAGCCAATAACAAGTCTAAAAATAGCTTATTTTACCTAAAATCGGTATATTTTTGCTTGAAACTGGCTTGTTTCACAGACTAGTGGCATGTTCCTGTTTTGAGCAGAGTTTACAATTTTGTAAGCCATTTCTTGAACAGTAAAAGCCTATAAATCTTGGGCTGAAAAATAATTAGAAAATAATCGTTTTTCGCAAAGTTCTTTTGTTTTTGTGTATTGGAAGTGAAAATGGAATACTGTCTCAGCTTGGCAATGACAAATACTATCAAATAATGGTAATTGTCAAGGCTTTTAAGTAGAATATTTGCCAGGATGTTTAAAAGTTCATTCGGAAAATTTTGAGGTTATGCTCATTTTAAGACCATGCCAGGAAATTCTAGAAAAAGCATTTCATTTAAGTAAGGTTTTTAGCCAGTAAAGCTGACCATTTCGCCTCTTCAAATTTCTACCAGGGTACTCATGTGTTGTATTTTAATTGGAAACTATAAAATACCTATAAAATACCTATAAAATAGCAAGCGTTAATACTTTTTTTACAGTAATCAAGACGCTACCTGTAATCTACCTATATAATACCGGTTAAAAATTCAACCCATAAAATGGGCGAAAAAGGCGCGAAAAAGCGTTTAAACTTAAAGGTAGAAAATGGCTAGAAGTTTCGCCCATTTTATAGGTAGCTTTTGTAAAACTACCTATTTTATAGGTAGAAACTGTATGCGATTCCTACCAGGGATTTTTGAAAGAAAAGAATATCTTTTTCTTTGATTAGCGGTATGTAAAGTGAAACTTGATACAAGTACTTGATTAAGTACGATCTAAGCCTTTAGCTGTACATAAAAACTTGTAATTTGACAATATATTGCTCTTATATGTAGCTTCTAAAGTATTAACTTGGTCTTTAATAAGAATTTCGAAAATTATTTACGTTTGGAATTTTAACTAAAAATATTTTATTTGATTGCAATACTACTTTTGAATTATGTTAACAGTTTATTTAATAACATTAAAAAATTATTCAAAAAGTTAAATTTTTTTAATATTAATATCTTAAAAACTTAAAAACTCCGAAAATATAAGAATTATAGAAATATACGTTTTCATTCAAAGTAAAAAAGTTGCCACTTTTAGATATAAAATCGTAAAAATAGTAATAATAGAAATTAAAAAAGTACTTAGATTTGTTTAAGATATGAGAAGTTAAATCGTTGTAACTATTAGAGATATTTTTACTGTATTCTTAACATAATCTTTATCGTATTATTTATAGCGACATTGTTTCCATCTCAAGTTGTCAGCACCCTTTTTTCACGTAATTTTATATATAATACTTTGAAATAACTAGGAATATATTTTTTTAACTATAATAGAGGGTCTTTTAAGGAACAATTTGATTTTTGCTAAATTAAATTAAAATTAATATTTTTGTAATAATGTATATTTAAATTACTATATTCATTCTAAAAATAGGGTAATATTTTTTTAATAAATTAAAATTTTTGTTTATTATACTGTTATGTAATGCTAGCAGGGTAGTTATAAGATTTTGCGATCTATATGTAAAGTATTTTATTATACGAAAGAACGAAAGGTAAAACTTTACATTAAATGTTTATTGTCAATGGCCGATTGACGGAAGACAAAAATGCGTCTAATAATTTGAGCCTGACTCGCGAATTACTTAATCTCAAAAACTGCCGATGCAGTTTTTCCTACTTTTTATTTCGTGTGTGCTGGATACTAACTCCGCGGAAACTAGACGCCTACGTAACAATACATTTTTGATATATTTTTAATTTTTTTTTTACAACGAAAAGATAAGACCGAATTTATTTCATCTTATTGATTAACTATTTTTTGAGTAGTTAAAATGTTAATAAAACTGAGAACTGTTCAAAAGCCATCGATATTAAATGAACTTTTGATGGTACAATTGGTACAAAATACAATTATACATTTACATTAATTATCTTCTGTTAAGTAAAAAATTCAATTCTGCTTAAATCAATAATATTACCAAATGAAATGTTGACAAAATTCTAAAAAATTTTAATGATGAAAATGCACATATTAAATGCTCCACTCTGCACACAATGAAAATTATACTAAACATTCAGGACTTGATCAAGTGATATAATAGTTACAGTTTCTGTGTTTTGAATTTTACCTCATTGAATAAGTAATTTATGTTAATGCTATTAAATATCATAAGAGCGATAGATTTTGAAAAATAAAATTTTTTACTTCGTCACTTGAATATGCAAAAAAAATTTCATATTTTAAGATATAAATTTTTAAATAAGTGATTTTAAAAATATATATTTTTCCTATCACATTCAAATAAAATACTTCTTTTTATGTTTCAGTTGGTCTATGTATTTTACTACACTTTCCTTTTGAAAATGATTGACCTTATCGAAACAGGAATATTTGTACTTAGAAAAAAGAATAGACAAATCTCATTTCTTCATATATACCATCACATCTCTACAGTATATGTCACTCATGTATCTATTAAATTTTACCCTGGTGGCATGGCAGCAATTCCAGCTCTTATTAATTCATCTATACATGTCATTATGTATACGTATTATCTGCTCAGCAGTCAAGGGCCAAAAGTGCAAAAGATTATCAATCCTTTCAAGCCGTACATCACCATAATGCAAATAGTAAATTTAATGATATAATTTTTCTAGATCTTTTACAAAAGATCATGTGAAAATTTAAATAAGTCTATTTGATTTTAACTGAATAGAGTCAAATTCAATTATTTTTTTCAGGTACAATTTTTCTTCCTACTTGGTCACTCGATTCAAGGATTCTTGCCTTACTGCCATGTTCCAAAATGGGGAGTGATTCTGATATTTTCCAATCTTGTGATAAACTTTATTCTCTTTGTAAACTTTTATGTGCAAAACTATAAGAAGCCACAAAAACCAAAGAAGAACTAAACATTTTCTTACACAAAAAAAAATTTTTTATTTTTTCAGTACAAATTTAAAAATTAGTTTTATCTTCAATATAAATTTTACGATTTACTATGAAAATATGCAGCTTAATCTTAAATATAAGATATTTATTTAATGAAATTAGAAAACAACAAATTTTTTAAATTGTTGAATAAATGTTTAACAACATTTAGCAAACTATTGTTTTTAATTTATTGTGGTTTATAAAAATTTTAATTATACGTTAAATATGAGTTACAAATGTTTGTAAATATTTAATATATATTACGATAAATAATAAATACATTGTAATAAACAATCTTAAGATGTCTATAAAAATATTGTGAGCTTGTGCAAGCAATAAAATGTTAAAATATTAAATCACTAACGTTTTCTCATTATTTAATAATACAAAAACTATTGCTGTAACTAAAAAGGAATTTTGGACGGATATATTTTTTAACAAGTTTGCACTTTTTGAAAAAAAAAACTTGAACTTTTATTTCAAAGTAGCAGTGATTTTTCTAACCTAATTTTTCTTATTTATTTTTGTGTTTTCAATGCTTTAAACATTTAATACTAAATAAAATAGAAAAAATTCGGGCTCATTTTATCAAAAAATCCAACAGGTTCATTTGTTTTCGGTCGAATCTTAAAAAAAACACAGTTTTATTGACAAATGCTTGTTGCACTATCGGTGAAACAATTCTGCTACGATGATCCATCAGACGAAAAAATAACAAAACTCCCGGAAGAGCATCATAAACAAATAAAGAAAAGGTTAATCCAAATCACGGAGAAAGCTCAGTCTGCTAGAGAAATCAATCGCAAATCTCGTCGGACCTTAACCCATTAACCTCAAAATAGTTGGTAATTCTCTTAGGAGTGAGAGAGTGAGAGAGAGAGAGAGAGAGAGTATGTTCAGTGTGAGTGAGAGAGAAAGAGAGGAAAGAAAGCAGGAGGGTTAGGGGTTAGAGAGGGCTGGCAGAGAGTACTCACCGTATAATAAGACAACAATCCAGCATTGTCATCGAGAACGAACCATCTGTATTGCCAGCCATTGACGACGTTTGTCCACTTGCTGAGCGAGCCCTCCATGGTAGACGTCGACATGTTGTCGCTCTCCTCCTCCTTCGACTCGGACTCCTCCGCCGTGGCCGCTCGTTGCTGCGACTCTGGCTCTGTTGGCTGCTGCTCCTGCGCAGCGCTGTGTTGCTGCTGCTGCTGATGATGATGCAGCCGAGCCTTGCGTACACGCCGCGCGAATCTCTTCATCGTCGACGCATCGCGAGTTGGCCGATTTCTTGTTTCCACCCATCGGTGGCCGAGACGCAGCCTTATAATTCCTTTTCACGTCTTTTTCCCTCCCCTCGGGCCGGCTCCCTCGCTTTGTTTATTTGTTTATTTCTTCCCTTTTTAACTTGTTTCAACTGAAAGAGGGAGCGCGAGAGAGAGAGCGAGAAAGCCGCGATGCTGGTGGGGGGAAAAGAGTTGCTTAGCTTTGCTTTATGCCGCGCGCCGTGTCTGTGCCAGTATTAATAGTTTTCGAAAGCCCCCCACAGCCCAACGCGTACTCCGTGTGTTCGTGTATACGTGTATTTTTAGCGGACTTTTCTTTTTTCAAAGCTCCGCCGCCGCCGCCGAGGCTCTCTTTATTCGCCTATTCTATACAGCTTCGCAGGTTTACGTAAACGCGTGATCGTCGCTCGCAGTCTCTCTATCTTTCTCCCTCTCTCGAAAGTGAAAAGGAGCGATCGCTTATATTGCTGCGCGGATATGCATTATCGTGTTTTCCCTCTCTCTCTCTCTCTCTCTTGATCAGCTGGGCTTTGTTTCGATAAACGAGAGCCGCCTCCGACCAGCTAAGTATAAAGCGCTGAACTGCAGTACTTATATGTGGCCCATTTCGGAGCAGCGACGCTCTCTCTCTCTTGATTTTCTTCTGCTCTTATCGCTCAGACACCGGAGACCGGACGTATAAATGCTCTCTCTCCTCTACGTATAATATCTCGTTTCTCATATTCATCCGATCCTCGTTGTTCTCTGCGCTTGTACTCGTGAGCGATAGCTTGAGGCCCGCAGTTGTTATTTATGTCTGTGGTGTTTACCCTCGGAGCGCCTCGCGATTTGGGTTATCTTTCAAATTTTTACGCAGCGCGCTCGTACAGTTTGTAGCGCGGCACGGTCAGTTAGAGGAGGGGGGAATATGGCTATAACACTGCAGCTGGATACCGATATCCGAAGGTCCTCTTTTCTCGTGCGAATTGTCGTTGGCCAATTCTGATCGGAGGTGTACACTTGTCACAGATTTGCTGTCCCACAGGCTTCCTCTTACCTGTCTCACGGTCTATCAAAACACAAAAGTTTAGCACTATATCGCGAGCTTGGAGCTTTATCCCATTGAATACACAGACGCGCGAGAGACACAACACGACGACGAAAAGCGCACTATTTACTAATTCTTTCGCGACGTTCTTTTCGTACGCGTTCGGTAATTTCGTCAGTGTGATCAAAGGACAACGCACAAGGCGTAATACTGCGTAAGGTATTGGAGGAGTAACTGAGAGGAGGGCTTATTTTAAAAAATTTCAAAGCCTTTTGCGCTTCCTGCGTGCCGATACTGCGGCGTTGTTGTTGCGCGCTCTCGCACCCAAGGGCGCAGCGACAATTCGCTTTTCCTATCCTTCCCCGGCCCCCACCCACCTCCCTCCCCAGTCCCCACTCTCCAACATGCGCACGGGGCTTTAATGGTCGGGGAAATTTAAAGGGGCGTCCACACACGAGAAAGAAAGAGAGAGAGAGAGAGAGAGAGACACCCACACGACGCGCTGGCTTATATATACACGCGCGTGAATCACCGCAACGTCGCGATACTGCACGCGGATTGATTGTTTACCTCGCACCGCACACACTTATATTGTATGTACACGCGCTCGTGTGTATACGGGCACATATGCGATCGGTTAAATTGTCAATGCCGAGACTCTTGTGTGTTTACGCCTGACGCAATATTTACTGCCTAAGTCGGCTTCTATCCCTACCTATCGCGGATTTAAGATTACCCCTCTACTCTCGCTCTCGTTCTCTCTCTGTTTCGACTGTCGCTGTTTATTATATTGCTATCCGTGTGATAAACAATCGTCGCCTCTTAGTTTCGAGAAACTGCCACGTACTTAATAGCTCCTTGCTTTCTTATTTTCGCCAGAAATTAAAATTATCCAAGTATTTTCATGTAATACTCATCATCAAGTCATATTAAATCGTCCTTAGGAAATTCATTAAAATTTTAAACGAGAAATCCCAACTGATTCATTTATCCTTGCTTTTTTTTTCATTCAAACATTATACATCGAAAAATGTATACGGCAAGAAAATTTTCATTGCGAAATTGGATAAGAAAGAAAAAAAAAAGGCGCGCGAGAGCTTACGTCTGGTCTAAATTTAGCAAGGATATTTATAGAATCGTAAAAAATCACGTTGAAACGTAGTTGATCGTTAATAATAATTGAAAAAAAAAACCGGAGTCGCGGGGGTTGATTAGTTTTAATTGTAATCTTGAACGAGAGAGAAACTCGTTAAACGCATCTTAGAGCTGTGTACTTTCAATTACGCTGATGTAAAAAGTCAACGGGAACGAGACATTGAACGGCTTGTAATTGTGATGTTTTTTTTTTCATTTGGCTCGTCCATTGGTATTAAAATTACTACAAGATGAGCTTTTTTTCAAGCGAAACAGATGTGGATAAACGAGCGTTACAACGTCAGATATGGACTTTGCCGGTCATAATAATCAGTGACGACAACAAGGAGGTTGTAGGCGGGGCGAGGGGGAGGCAGGGACGGGAGGCTTGCACGCGTGCTTTTGTATTATTGGCATTGTGCACGGCCCTTAAAACGACCGAAATGTATACGGCGAGAAGTACCTACTGCCTGCGAAAGAACGGCGGCGGCGGCGCCGCGGCGGCAGTGGGTGAGGGGCGGCGCGCGGGCCGGGGGGTGAGGTGTACCAGACGCGCATAGCTGGCTACATCGCTGCTGATCGCTACATCTACTTTATACACGTATATGTATACACGTATATACTTATATTATGTATACATATAGATAACATAGTGGAGGCACATATCCACAGCGCAGAGCAGAGCACTCAACAGCAGCAGCTATAAGCAGCAGTGCCAGCAGTAGCAGTAGAGCAGTATCCGCAGATAGAGCTCTCTCCCAACTCTTCTTCACGAGGACTGAGAAGGAACTCTCGTCGTAGTCGTTGTCGTCGTCGTCGTCGTCGTCGTGCGTGGTGTGTCCCGAGTGTTTGTGCGCGAGGGAGTGATAAGGAGTAGGAGAGACGCTGGGCCAGGAGAGAGAGGGCCAGAAGGCGATAGTGACGCGAGAAAAGAGAGAGCGAGAGAGAGGGAGAAAGGGCAGAAGGATTGGATAAAACGAGAGAGCATGCATCGTTCGCCGACGATTGCCATCACGACGACGCTGATCTGGACGACCCAAGAGTCATCGGCATAGCTCTCCGGAGAGACTTTGCTTTTCCCCTACCTCACTCCCCCTCGCTCCCTTCTAAAGTTCCAGCCTCGGGAGCTGTAGTGTGTAGCAGAACGAAAGGTGCAAAGGATTGAGAAGAGAGTGAGAGAGAGAGAGAGAGAGAGAGAGAAAGGGAGAAATAAGCTCTCTTTTGCGCCCGGAGGCGCCACGATTATTCATGGAAGAGCTCGTCGGAGGCGACTCCGGCAGCCCACTCGTCCCGGAAGAGAATCGGCCTTGAGCTTGGTTAGCCCCGCGTCTCTGCACCCGTGACGATTGAGAGACTCCAAGGAACGACCTTGAGACTCCCAGTGAGTATACATAAACTCGACCTCAAATCAAACTTTTAGATCTTGGGGAAATTCGGGGAGGAGGGGAGCTTCTTGTTTATTCAATGGGATGTTGTATCATTGCTAGCAGACGATGCTTTGTTGCGATAATCGGGCTTGGCTTATTTTCACCAAATATTAGGACTGATGCTGGAGATAGGGATAGTAGTGTTAAGTGATTGGGCAGGCTGAGTTGGCTGTTAAGTAGTGTCTTTACATTGAGACAGTTATTTCAGGGTGAACTAAGTTAATTGGCTCCAGAGACATATTGGTTTAGTGTTTATCATTGTTTATAAAACTCATTCATGACTAGATATGTTTATTTATTTCTTTTTAATTCTAAAGCTTTCAAAACTCTTTATCGCAAGCATGTTCTGTCTAGTGTTCTGTGTTTTTCTTTGAATAAACTTACAAAATTTTTAATTAAGCTTATGCTCAACTATTAAGCAATGTTTATTTCTCATGTTTAGCAATTAGTTTACACAAAAGAATAAATTGAATTAAAACAAAATCATGGAGAACAAGAGGAGTAAAAATACAGAAGATGAAGAATCTGAGGAAACGGAAAATATCATTATTAATGAAAGAGACGGCCTACCAAATCTACATCCAAATTTTGAAGAGCTAGAATTAAATTGCTCAAAAAATGAGAATCTTGAGGATCCTTCATCAAGAACTTTAGAGGAGTTAATCAATGATGAAGATTTACCTACCTCCGTGATTGTCACTAATGTGGATCCTCGGGTATTCAAGTCTGATGAACTCAAGGTAATATTAGCTATATATTTTAATATTTCTAAATTTTTTTAATATTTACAAAATATTTCATGCTTACATTTTAGGCCGATATTGAAATATTATTTAAACAATTTGGAGAAGATGCTACGTTTCAATACTTCAGATCTTTTAGAAGAATGAGAGTTAACTATAGTTCTCCAAGTGCAGCAGCTCAAGCAAGGATACAGTTGCATCAGACAAACTTTGGAGATACTGACATAAACTGCTATTTTGCACAGCCTGTTACTCCAATTGGTAAAGTGAACTTGAATATATATATAAAATATGATATAATTAGTAAACTATTAGGGGCTTTGCAAGTTATACTAAAAATATTTTACAGACATCGAAGACCAACGTTTACAACCACCTGCGCCTCATAAACAGTTCCTAATATCTCCACCTGCATCACCACCTTTAGGTTGGGAGCCTCGTGAAGAAAATGAACCTCTTGTAAATCATGACCTTCTGGCTGCTATTGCTAATTTAACACCAGGTTAGTAGAAATGTATTAATTTCAAAAAATAATTTTTCAGATAGTTACATAAACATTAACTTTAAACTAATATTTTAATTTTAATATATAATTTCTAGGAGAAAGTCATGAATTACATCCAGGTACTACTAATCAGCCTGGTATTGTTGTGCACATTTGTGAAAATGTGAATTCTGTCAAAGGCGCTGGTCGCATACCACATACTCGCTGTCCAGAATAATTCAAACTACAAATTTATAAGATTACGAATCGTAAGAAAAATTATAAAAGTTATATTTAGTAGGGTTTTTCTTTATATATTTTTCGGCTTCAATTTATGAAAGTTTTTGTAAATTTTTATTACAAATATTACGTTTGTTTTGTTATATTTATTAAAATTAACGAGTTTAGTGAATTGGAAGTAAGAAGCAACGGAAATTATAAAAATCAAAGGAGATAAACAAATTTAAATAGGCTTCTTTTGCTGTCTATTCTAAATAAAAATAACGAATCACATGTATATCCATCCAAAAGTTGAGAAAGCATACGTTATGAATAAACGGTTCAGCAAGCAAAATAAGAAAACATATATTTAAAGAATGTGAGCATGTTAATGATTCCAATTGTTCTACTGTTAAGCCATATTATCGTCGATGTTATTGTACCAGAAATGAAAGATAAATACGAGAGATGGGCTTGAGTGTTAAAATAATTAGTGTTAAAAATATTGCACGCAACCCGCGCTGCTGGCCGGCTTCTCCACATAGACGTCCGAGGTGCATCTTTGTCATTTTCTCGGGTACATTAAACTGCTAACAAAGGGGATAGAACGATGTTAAAAACTCGAGATTGTTCTCAAAAAAGTCTGTGATTTGAAATTTATTCGTTAGCATAATTTTGAAATTTGATGTAGTTACGTGTTTCTATGGCGTTTAGCATGTATTCAAAAGTTGTATTATATGGTGATTTTTTATACTTAATCATTAAATTTTCATGCAAATGTTAACTTGTATGGATATTCAAAAATAAAAGTTGTAATAAGTTTGTGTAAATAAGTTTTCTAACAAGAGACAACTTGTTGCATTATCTAAATCTAATTTAAATTGTTTAAAAACTTTTGTATGATAAACGTGATAATTATATGATTATTTATTTGCTCAAGTTTTTAATGAAC
The DNA here is from genome assembly GCA_030522585.1 of Anagyrus pseudococci. Taxonomy (NCBI): domain Eukaryota; kingdom Metazoa; phylum Arthropoda; class Insecta; order Hymenoptera; family Encyrtidae; genus Anagyrus; species Anagyrus pseudococci. Next base: position 34,238 of record JAPYYQ010002394.1, read on the forward strand.
TTTTATCCCCTGCAAGAACACCGTAGAAAATCTGAAAAAAAATTATGAAAGATTATCAAAAATCACAAAGCAGTTGTATTTTTTAAAGATAAAACTTCTATTTTTTGTAAATCAAAATTCCGAAGTGACTCGGCGTAGTTCTTGAATATCTTTGAATGTAATGCTTCGTTAATTTATAATTTTTTTCCAGAGGCTTAGTCCGTTGGATACGATTATAAGAAGAAAAAATATGGCTGCCTAATAAAAATAAGTGATTAAAACGACTTAGTAGTGGCATGCGTTACTTAGGAATTGAAGGCGATAGGGTCGCTAATGGCTATAAGAGTTTTTCGAGCGCATCATTGACACTTTCGGCGCTTTATTATTTTATTTCAAAAGAAAATTAAAGATTTATATAGAGTTAAAGCATGGGTAAGGTGTTAGTGCTGTGCTCTGACATATTATATATCGGTTATTTTCTTAAAAACAGAAATAAAGAAAAAAATTAGTTTTATACAGGCTTGGTGCAGATGTATACAAATATATTAATATATATTATACATACAAATATATAAATATATATATACAAGTGTATTTATCTAATAAAAAGAGGAACACTGGCATATAGATCGATTTTATCCGACTCGATAGAATATGCGCGCACTAGAAATTGCATTGCAATCTCAAAAAACATTCACGAGTGTTTTATGCTTTTGCAGTAGTAAAGTCATAGCTGAGGAATCGAATCTACTTTAATTAAAGGGCAATTCGAACAATCAAATTTAGCGCTTATACTAAATATTATTAAACGTAAGGGAGAAAATCAGAAAAGAAATTGCCGACTTACGAGATGCGAGAAAGAGAGATTGCAAGGCGTGGAAGCAAAAGCGAGAGCTGTCGTCGTTATAATAAATACAGTGAGAATCATCGTTATTATGTCCATTTGTTCTCTACGTGAATCCCTGTTGCAATGCAAGGATTTCTTTGGAAAAATTAACAAAGACAAACGCCCCGTCGCTAAGTCTATATGAGCCGCCCACGATCAGGTTGGCAGTCTAATGTTTATGTGGATCGAATTATTCCGTTGAATCTTTTAATCAAAACTTTGGGACGGGGGGGGGGGGACATAAAAATCGTGTTAATGTTTGATCGTGTATCTGCTGGCTCGTTTTTTTTCCGCAAAAACTCGTTGGTGTGTTAAAGTGGTATTAAAGGACGTTCGTTATATCGTCCACGTTGCGATTTTGCTCATCAATTCGTTTGTTTTTTAATATTTCATTACGCACATTTTTCTTGCATTCTGCATGTGTAATACGTATTATAAGTTGATGAAAAATTTATGTAAATATATATAATATACATAGGCGTTTATTATTTTTGTTTCTTTTTTTTAATATCCTATTTAATTTAAACAGAGTATTAAAAATATACATACAAATGTAACTGTTTTCTTTTTATTCCGACTTATTGTTAGTTTCGAGAGTACGAAAATTAATCACAATGAAAAGAGTATTGTTGACGATGAAAATGTAATGTAAAATTTTGAAAATAACTTTATTCGAATTGTTTAAGTATATATGTACGAATATGCTTACCATAAATCCTCATTGTATTTAAAAAAAATTTTAAAAAAAGGGAAATCTTAATCTTTACCGCTTGAAATTGAGATTCCCATATAGATGGTCATATTTGTTTGCATATACTTAATTGTATCGCTTTAAATTAACTTTCAATTATTCGCATCAATTTCAACGAACATTGTACCAATAAAAAAGATGGATTTTTGTAAAAAAACATGAATTGTGATGTAAAGAGAACTATTGATAAGCCACGAGAAAAAAATCCGTATCTCATCTTCAAAATATCAAAAGTAAAGATGTAAGAAAATTCGAAACGTAAATGAATAATATCAAAACAAAAAAAAACTTATACTAAAACATAATTTTGGCTTGTAGACTGTAGTCTCGCTAGGACATGTGATACAAATTTTCTTTTCTCGGGGCCCTATCTAAACAAAACGGATAAATTTCATTTATGTATTTATATGTAAATGAATAGAGAAAGAAAAAAAATGTTCACTGAAAGCTATGGTATGAGTGTATTTCATTATTATTTGTGAATACGTGTATATATGTATGTACGTGTTGGTAAAACGCATATTTGTAACAGATGTTGAAGAAAATGAATATTCGTTATATTCTTTTCCTTTTCTTTAGGGTGCAGCGAGTTTAAAGCCCACCGCACTGCAAAGTCTGAGTTTAGCGTACTTAATGATGAATCGTATCGAAAAGTTTAATACGAGAAATGGATTTATTATTAAACGAGATTATTTAACAAAAGTATTGTATCAGTTTCAATGGAAATAATGTAAATAAAAATGCGTAAATTGTTTAAAAAATTTTCACTTTTTTTGCTTTAATAAACCCAGTACACAAATCTTTTCGTTGGTTGTGATGAGAATAACTTAATTTAGATATAACAATATTATTTTAATAGGGGATTATTATATAAACACTTTAAAGAAAATACAAGAAGTGGTTTAAAAAAAATTTTAATTTTTCTTTAATGCAAATATTTCTATGTAATTTTTTAAATTCTCACAATACAATATCCTTAACGCTTAAATGTTACAAAGGCTTTATACAAATTATCATTATTCACTGCATTTAGGAAGATTAATTACAGATAAATTAACTTTAAATAGTACAAACATAATTTTCGAAAATTATTATTTTTTTGTATCATTGCTAACATATAATGCGCTTATGAAAAACTAAGTACGAATTTAATTTTAAAGTTGCGATTAATTTGGGATTATTCCATTTTAGTAAAACGTAGAAAATAATTACAAATATTTATTTTATTTTAATCCATACACCTACAACATCATAAAAAGGTTTAAAAAAAATTTCAGTACAAGGAATAATTTTTTCAAAAATTAAGAACAGATGATTAAAATATAATTGAAATAAACATTAATATTTTTCGCTATTAAATGTATCAAAATTTTATTTGAATAGAATATTTTTTCAACTAAATTTTCAATAAAAACGTTTAATGAGTTAAGCCTTTTATACCGAAAAAGCTGTGTAATTTTTGGGACGCATAGCTGCCATATAATTTTTAGCTAAATCACTGACTGTTTAAACAAATTAATTATATAATCCCAAAGAAAAAAATATGTACAATATAGTATGACACATATAATAGTAATTGTTAAATTTTTTTAGATTTGAATTTATTTAGACGTGATTCAAAGAATTTAAATATTTTTGTAGTTTTGTTGGCGAAAAATTCAACTTTACTTGAACGACATTAAACAATGTAAATATGTTAATGTAAATAATATGGTGTCAGACTGGATTCTGCTCGCAAAACTTCTGTTTAGTATTTTTAATACAACAAAATCGTATTAAACACAACATAACTTAATCATTTCTTTCAGGAGACTGCTACATATTTTTATAAGCGAATTGAAGATTTAGCCGTTTATTAAGTTATCGTCTTAAAAAATATATTTCCATATATATAAATTAAACGTTAAATTACAAATTTTTAACAAGTGCATTTTTATAAAAATTACATAAAAATTATATTAGATATATTTACCCTTTAAGACTTATATTTTAATTTAAATTATTAGCTCAAACTCGAACATAATTTTTTTCCCGGGATTCGCGTAATTAACATTGAGAAATTAATGAGCTGTTACAAAGTTTCGGGGTGGCCACTTTAAAATCACAGCAATTAAAGCGACTAAGAACAATAGGTCTTAAAAAATTACTTATTCGTTAATTCAGCCTAAAATTAATTAAATTTATAGCTACTACCTTACAAATGCATGTACAATTCACTTGAAGTTATCCTTTCTTTATCTTAAATTTTAAAGCGACCTCGACCTATCATGACTTATTTCTTCAGTCAAGACTAATCACCATTATCTATTGCCACTGCAATGAAGCAGTTTCACGATGCAAGTACAACAATTCATCAGTAAGCAGCACTTGCTATCATGATGCTGTTTTGCTTTCAGGCTTTGAAAACATAACTTAAATTATTGTTACAAAAATATAGTATATCAGTCGGGAGACGACTCGAGCAGTTTGATACATGATTATCGTTATGCCATATACACAAATGTGTTGATGTCATTATCATGCCTTCGAATGTATTTTTGTTCTATAAGCCACTCAATCTGTTCTTTGATCATCTTTTTGCTCGGTAGAAACATGTTCTTTAAAATATCAATTAATTCAGATTGCAGTTGAGTATTCGTGATCTTTTTTCGCATCTTAAGAATTTTTATTATCGCTTCCTACAATTATAAAAATGTACCATTAAATTATAAACAGTCAGTAATTTATAAAAGCTGCAAATAAATGTCAATTCTAATATACGTACTTGAACACGTAATATCCTAAGTTGTACAATAGATTGATTATCTTCTTCTTTGCTACGTTCAGTGGATAACTGTAATCGTCCTACTAAATTAATTTTTCCGCGTTTTTGCATTTTACCATTTTTTCTGCAATAAAATTAAATGTAAAACAACTTTGTGCTAATGTACATTATTCTTTGATATTTTCACACTTACATAATAGCGAATTCTTGATTAACCCAAAATTTCGTGGCTTGTGAAAAGTCTTTGGGACTATGTGCAGGAGGATCGGCAATAATCAATTGGCGTTTAATTTTAGGAAAAGCACAAAGTGACCATAACGTTCGCCTGAGCTCCGGGTCCGGCAGTTCTGTCGCTAATCTAAGATTCTCATATGAAACTTTTTCAAGTGGTCGCTGATTCCAAGCAAATAGTACAGCCATTTGAAACGTCGTAACATCCACATCGAATCGACCCACTTGATTTGAAAACGTTATCTGTAAGAAATTTTATTGTAATATGTGAATTTTGCATTATTTAAAAACTACTTCTTTTGAAAACCAATAAAGAATAGCTTTTAACTTACTGTGCCATTAGACATATGGTGATACCATTGCAGTTTTCGACCGCTATGTTTTTTCTTATAAAATTCTTCAACTTCAGGTATGTAATCCTCCAATTGAAGTGGCAAACTTACAGTAACACGTTCGCTGCCTCTCGCCCAAGCGCCTGCATTCAAAATCTACGACAAAATATTAAAAAATTAATTTACAATCAAAACAATATACCGCGGGCATACTTAAACACGTTTTTTATGAATACCTTAATGTTAATGCTGTCAGCAATAGCTGCTCGACACTGTTCCTTGAATTGCTGATTTAAATCTTGCGATACTTTGATATCTTGGAACATTCGTGCCAATTTATTTACGTAGTCTGCCGGCATTCCAACTTCACGCAACCATTCAACCATATTTTCTTCTTTCTCAGAGTCAGCAGACGTGTCCAATATCAAACGTCGCGTCAAATGTGCTTTATGATAGCGCATAAACACATCTTTATTTTGAACGTATTTCAATACTAGTAGCTATAATATACAAATCGACAATGATCTACTGTTTATAAAATTTCCATTTTAATATTGATGAGCGTTTGACACTTACGACATCCTTGAGCTTGCTTTCAATCTCATCGGAAGTGAGTTTCTTGCTGAGTGGAGTTTTCCGCAGCAGCATATCACAGTAGTTAGCAAGCAACTCTGGACACTTGGACTCAGGCTGCGCGTTATTATTATTTATTGGCTTAATCATGCTATTCAATCCTACTCCTCCCATTCCTCCTGCTCCTGCTACTGATGATCCTACTGCTCCTCCTATAGCAAATCCAGATTTCATCTTTGCAAAATACTTCATTTAAAGTTTAAAAAATAAAAGAATTAGTATCAAGTACCTAAAGTTGAAGCCATACCAGGTGTAGGAGGCATGAGGGATGTGTTTTGCCTAGTCGGCAATTCAAGTTTAAAAACTGATGCATCGTTAACGACAAGCTTATAAGCTTTGTCACGGGCCGTAAGAAAGCGTGGATCATCATCAAAGGCCTCCTTCACAAGGGTTGAGAAGCGTCGGAACAAGTCGAGCAACCGTTCGACATACTTTTCCGAGTCTTGAGTAATTATGTCAACGGCAGCCATCATGTCGTCGAGACCAGCCGTCGCAATATGATCCTCCAGGTCAACGAGCATCGGGGCCACGCCTTCTGGTACTCGGTCCATCAACTTCAGCATTAGCCGCAGTTCTAAAAATGTTGATAGTTTTGTTAGATATTTTAAGAAAATAGAATTCACATTGAACAGGTTGGAAATATCTCACTTTCAGTTTGATGCTGCTGTATCATTCTTGGACACTCGGCAAGTATTGCACCTTTGAAATTAGCGACCAAAACTTTAACACATCGTTCCATCAATAGTTGCACACTAGCACTGTTTGGTTCGAGGTACTTTTGCGCGCGCAATTCCTCTTCTTTTAATTTCGTCTCAGCGTATTTCATATATTTTTCCACTCCCTGCGTTTCCAACTGTTCAGGAGCTTTAAACATATAAAACGCTTCAGTTTCGTCAATATAAGCTGCTTCAAAATTTTCTCTATAAATTTTTAGTCTGTCTGTGAAATTGGAGCAGAGATTCACTGAAATATAATTATACAGATTAGAAACTCATTTCAATATGATTACACAATCTTCTTCATCACTGGGTCTCATACCATATGATTCTCTAACACCAATGACAAGTTGTGAGTCAAAAACTTCTCCATTTCTTTCTGATCTTACTAGCCTCATTGCTGAATCTTGTAGCCTTTGTTTTATATCATTGAAAATACTCTGATTCCAGCTATCTAGCATCAACTAAAACAGTATACAGTTAGATAATCTTTTAGTTACCACTATAATGTAATTAAAATCAGGAGTTCATACCTTCCTAACAATACTTTCATCATTTGTTTGATTTTTTTTATGTATGCAAGAGCTTGTTTTTCCTCTTAATGATGCCTCTAGTTGCCTAAAAGGTGTAGGTAAATAATTACATTGAGTAAAGAATTTGCTCCACTCTGCTATGTATGCTTTCAGCAAAGCTTGTTCTTCTTGGTGTGCCATAACTCTCTAAAATAAAGAATAAATTTGAAATAGACATAAAAATAAATTACACTTTAAGTGAAATTATTAAGAATCACCTTTTGGGCTTGTTTGATAAAATCCATAATATCTTCTCTTAAAGCATCTCGCAGCTTGGGTGAGCCTTTCTCGTCCAAGCATGCTTGATGGACGGAATAAAACAAGTCCTGCCATTCTGCTTGAGTTACTTGCTCCTGCTTTAGAAGTTTTAATATAATTGGTCGCATACATGGCCAGGCTTCTTCAAATTTAAACTGACTCTGCAAAAACAGAAAACATTATAAAAACAAAATCAATATTCATTGCACCAACATATATATTCATTAACAAAAATGAATGCAAAATCAAATTATTTTTTGCAAATTATTAAAATTTGCAGTTATTTGGATGATACAGCAAGAACAGGGTATGCCTTGGAAATATTGGTCTCTTAGTAAAATACTTCTCAATAGAAAAACCAATGACTACACATCTAATTTATTATAGATTGATCAAACTAAAAAGTTATCAAAACAATAAAATTCGTTTCTCCAGTTTCATTGTTTACACAAGTTGTTGTCAACAATCAGATCGATCGTCTATCAACTACCCGAATTCCGTTCGACAATAAACAAGTCCAAGGCCCTCGAATCAGCTCTAGGACGAGTCAAGGCTAGCCGGGTAGTCCCGAGAATCCCTCGAGACTCCGAAATTCCGTGGGGCACCGGAAACTGAAGCAGCGCAGGAGGCCGTTTTCAAAAATATCTGGAAAAAAACCGTAAGCGCGAGGGAAGGTAAGGGGAAGGTCGCGAAACCGGAGAACAAAAGCCCACGGTTCAGCAGCTCCAAGAAACCTGCGACTCTTTTAAATAACCCGGTTATTATCATTGCAATTAACTAACCTTTAACAACGACATCACAGAAATTTTGACATGTCCCGTCGTCGTCGTCGCCGCTCTCTGCACTTACAACACACACCCGCCGCGCGAGGTTATGTGACCACGCCAAGTGCGATATATGTGAATAAATATATATATACACATATGCCGAGAGAGAACGTGCGAATAAGGAGGACGGAGCAACCGTCGGCGGTTTAGCGGCTCCCTCTCTTTCTCTCTCGTCGGAGAAGAGATGCGTTACTTTTTTTTAACCGCGCGGAGGCCGCTGTTCGATGGGTACCTCTATATTGGCGTTATTAGTGGGTTATACAATATATGTGCTATATATATATTATATATATATAGGCAAAAGTAAGGAAAAATAGTATAGGGCTTATGGGCTTAGATTTTAATTTTTTTACAATCAGTATTTATCAGTGACAAAAAGCACAAAGATATTAATCCTTGATAGGTCAAAGTGCATCTGTAATTTTTTTTTGGGTAGCGTATTGCATTTACGAAGGCTAAATAGCTTAATTGCCAGCTGCTGACCATTCATAACCTCCAACCCGATCAGAAACTTATCGAGGCCCCACTGCATTTTACGCAGGGGCCATGGTGCGCCCCGTGACAGCCCCGATAAGTTTAAAAGTTATGAATGTTCAGCAGCGGCAATTAAGGGGGTCCCGGCTTGGAACCCATACCACCGCGCTCTACCTTACCGGCATCGGTGATTTTATTGTTTTTAAAAGGAACATAGGCCTAATTTCAAAATTCGGCTTCATACACACCTTCCTACGGTTATTACGAATATTTCAAGAGCAAACATGTTTGTGAAAAGTTAAAAATGAGGCTGTAAAACGAAAAATGCAAAAATTCCTCATTTTTCGTTTTACAGCTTCATTTTTAACTTTTCACAAACATGTTTGCTCTTGAAATATTCGTAATAACCGTAGGAAGGTGTGTATGAAGCCGGATTTTGAAATTAGGCCTATGTT